>QKQZ01001734.1:0-19308 GCA_003595255.1 Solenopsis fugax | reverse complement strand
TATAAGGGGACAACCATACAAATTTTGTTAATATAATTATAATATATAGTTAAGTAAACTATATTAAAGTTATTGCAACTAAATTAATGGTTAAGAGAACTAATAAAAAATAGTACTATGTAATAAAGTAATTACAACTATTTTTTATTTAATAGTTTTCTTAACCATAAACTTAGTTGCAATAACTATAATATAGTTCACTTAACTATATATTATAATTACATTAACAAAATTTGTATGGTTGTCCCCTTATAATTGTCTCCACTACAATTTTTTCTCTCAGTGCTTATAATCTGCAATTTATATATGAGCGTTGAGATATAATCTTTAATCAAATTATGTTTTTGTTTAATTTCCATCTAATGTTGTACAATTGCTTTTCTGTATCTTATCATTGATTTATCACTGTATTTCTTTTCTCTTTTTATTCATTTTTTTTAAGTTTTTATTTTTAATCTCAACAAGTTGGTTCTTCAACATTATTTATGTTTGTTAACTTTGTACTGTTTTTAGCGCTTGACAGGACACTATTCTAATGTTTTACAAATATTTAGCTTTCTTTTCATTTAGATCGAAACTATATTGAAACTCGAAATATTAGAATGCCACCGCGCCGTTCGCGGGGAATACGATGCAACCAGCCGTGGAGGAGTAAAGTGTTAATGACGTTATGAAAGTGTAAACATCGAGTAGCGGCGGGACTATTCCGGGATAAAAATCAAACAAAAAGTACTATTTTCAGACGAATCGTATATGCTAAGTAGACGTGCTAAGATATGCGTCGTGCCACTTGTGTCTTTTTTATTCGACAGTTTGGACAGGCCGACCTCCGCCAGGTCGTGTCGAAATTACACCCACGACAGTACGGTTTATGTTTCTAGAGGGATCTACAAATAATTATACCACTTCCCTATATCAATAGTGTATGGCCCACATGGATCCCTTCTGGGAAAACTAAAGTCTAAGCAGAGGTCGGTTACAATAAGATTTAAGTATCGAAAACTTCAAAATTATACGACCGAATATACGTTTTCACACTGCGAGAAAAAATTGTAGTGGTGACAACTATAAGGGGACAATCATATAAATTTTGTTAATATAATTATAATATATAGTTAAGTGAACTATTTTTGGGGTGTTGTGCTGTCATAGAACGACTAGGGTTGGTTTTTAAAGAGTCGAGGGTGGAGCACCAAAATCGGAATCATCGTAAATAGCGAGCAACAAATTTGGGGAAGCTTAATCTGTCGAAATATCTCATAAATTTGCATATTTTGGGATTTTCTGCTGACTTATGATAACTAAGAATAGTTTTTCAAAAGTTTAGGGTGGTGCAACAATGTTGGGAATTGAGTAACTAATTAGCAACAAATTAACACTAAAAGAAAATGTAATATTTTTTTATTTTTTTTTAATGGCTGTGCTAACTTAAACTTAAGTTAGCACAGCCACTGTTTTTTTATCGAATCAGCTTGAGCAACAAAAAAGCATCAAATTTCTATTTGTGTTTCATTCGATTGTGCTGCATTGGCTGTGTCAGCTTAATAGACGTGTTTTCTTAACCATTAATTTATTTGCAATAACTATAATATAGTTCACTTAACTATATATTATAATTATATTAACAAATTTTGTATGTTTGTCCCCTTACAGTTGCCATCACTACAATTTTTTCTCTCTATGTACATATACTCCGTGTATATATACCCAGTTAGCAAGTTAACATTATTTTACATTTTACGTCAAAATGACGACAAATAACATCAGCTTGTTACCTATTTACATAAACACAAAAATTGTTTTATTTATTATATAATATTTTTATTACAAGTTACACGATATATTTATATATAGTCCCGAAATTATTATCGCGAGTGCACATTCGAGCGCCAAATCTCTCCGAACGGCGCGCGGCGCGGCGGTTTCGGTGGCGGGCGATTCCGCGAGCGGTTGCTTTCCAATTACGACGAAACTGTTCCAAGGCGGGTTGGTAATGATTCGGCTCCGATTCCATCAGGTAACGAAACGAGCGGGAGATTGGCCGCTCCGTTTTGTCCGTTTAGCCGCGGAGAAAGCTGGAAATTCGAGAGCTCTCCTCTCTCAGAAATCTATCGCCGCCGATGTTCACACGTACGCAACGAGACGGCGCGGTGCAGCGTGGCGCGGCTGGCGATCGCGACGTCAAAGTGAATTACGTGCGGAGCGGAGATCTCTCGCGCGAGTGCCGATAACGGCCGCGCGCGCACACACGGTATCGCACGCGTCGTATGTTCCCGTTCTATTCTCACTCTTACTTTTCATTGCGCGAAACCGGATTTTGAAACTGGGACTTAGCCGACGCATCCGTTCGAAGGACGATCGGTGCTCTCTGGCTGCACGTTGGGTTACCGTAGCTCCTCACGACGAGGAGGACTAACCCGCGAGTCAACGGCGCACTTGACCCCGCGAATGCCCGACCGATCGTACACGATCGTGAGACTCGTCGCCTGTAATAAGTACGCATATTGCCTTTCGCATATTGGTACCGAATGGTCAGCACGACGGAAACACGTTCTCACGGCGAAATTACTTTCTAGACGCCGCGCGCCGGCCGCCGCGAATGCAACCTATTGTTCGTAACTTTCGTGACATTAAGTTCACGAGGGAGATGCACGTATCACATTTAATCCGGCGATAATAGCGCGGCTCATTAAATAGATGATCGATCGTGTGATCGCGGAAGAGAAACTCCACGATTCTCTTTCGGAATCTCGAGGTCGCCGGAAGGACCCCTGTTCCGTCTTTTAAAAAATTTTAAACCAAAATCTTGATAACAAATCGAATGTCTAAATTTTTAAATGTCTTTTCTTAACTTTAGTGTTTTTAAAATTCATTCAGAATTCTTATGGATGTATAGGTCATATCTTAAAATATTACCAAATATATAAAATTTTCATAGAATATTCTAGTATTACGTTTGAGTATCTGAGTAAATTTTCAGCACAATTCACTTATTGGTTTAAAAGTTGTTCAATTTTTTGTTCACTCTTGTGATTCTTATATAAAATCGCGTTTTGCAATACTTATTTGCAATTTGATGGAAAAGTAACATTACCAATTAATTAAAAAATTTTACATAGTACTTATAAAACTAATAAATATTTATGCAAATACAATTTATTTAGATCTACACTTTTAAAAATGTCAAATGAAATTCAATGTATTTTTAAGTTACACATTAAATTTAATGTATCTTTAACTGAAAAGCATGTGCATGAAATTTAGTGCACTTTTGACAACATTAAATTTACATTAAATGTACATTAAATGTTTTTAATGTACCAACTTGAAATTTGCTTCCGTTACAATGCATTAAATTCTGCTGCCGATTTTTAACAGTGTACTTGCTCGTTTAAAAGTTATTTATTTAAAATTGCAGCAAAATATAGTAATTTTTGCTGTAAAAACTATTATAAATCAAATTTTTCATTGTTTTCTTCTTTGTAACTAATTTCAAGGCCTAAATTCGAGCATTCGCGATCAAAATTTTTTTAACCCTTAAACACATAAGTGGGTCTGGGAGACTTTCCCGAAAAAAATTTATTTTTGTGCCATTTTTTTTTTTGTTGAGCAATGAAGTTAGTCAATCATATCGGTCGATAGGGGAGACTTCAAACTTTTTTTCCACCTAGCCCGAATCTTTTTTCTCATTCCGTCTTCACACAGCAAGCGATCGAATTTTAGGAAAATTTTCAGCAATGTGTTTAAGGGTTAATGTCGGTTAACGTCCTTAAATTTCAATAATGGATCTTTAAAATCTTATAAATTTCAAGATTAAAAAGATTCAATAACAGAAAACAATCCGGCATTCCGTAGCATCCTCTTTACCTTTCTCAACGCAAATTTATTCGACGAACCTTCACCGACGTGAGCATTTTGCAAGGGTCACGGTACATCATCGGCGGTCGTGAAACAATACGACGATCCGTAAATCTCTTCGAAACCACTTGTAAAATTTCGGCACGTGATTTGTGGCAATTTTAACCGCGGCTCGTAGAAAATCAAGCGTGAGACGATTTATAACTTCGTTACACGGAAATTCTCCGTTCGTTCATTTCGACCGCGAGTTTCCTCGCGGCGCGATTCAATCCGTCCGGCCGTACGCAGGTTCATGCCTATCTGCAGAGAGGCATTACGCGTCGAACATCAGCCGAACGTTGAAGGGGAGACGTACAAGGTGCACGTTTAATAAGGAGATACGCCGTAAAGCCGCCGGTATCCGTCGCAAAACGACTCGTAAATATCCCCGCGAATACAACACAACGGCCGCAGTGTTATGGTAATTCGCGCGAGTGATTCACGCGCCGCGCGGAACGACAACCTTTGACAAATTTACGGCTATCGCCGGAAATCGTTACCTTGCGTAAAATGTATTCGCGCGAGGCCGATACCTGAAAGAAAGAGGAAAAAAAAAAAACGATGAAGAAAAATTGCGCGACGCGGTCCTTTTGTCGAACTCGTCGAAGGAATTCCTCGATCGCGAAGCCGCGAGGACACGTCGGCTTCTCCGCGTACGCTTCTCTCTTGCGTCACGTGTCGAGGGTGTAAAGGCGAATTGTGAACACAAGGATAAGAAACGCGCGTCGCAAGTTTCTCCCGACGGCGATACACGATTTGTCACTTAAGTGTCCTCCGCACAATGGAAAGCAAAGGGGAGAGATTCGTCTTGCGAGAGAAGATTCATTCCGCACTTGAACTTGCGTCGGCCGCGGGGCCCAGCCTCTCGCTTTTTTTTTTTCAAACCGCGGCCCGTGGATGATCGTGACGAAGGGCGTGGGAACGTCATTAACCCTTTCCTCGCGGCGCGGTGCGCGAGCGGCCTCGCGCGAGCCTCGAGATTTTCGAGCGAGACGACGGCGAGGGGATGCATGAAATTTATAGTGGATAACCATCTCCCATCGGATTTATTTAATTTCGACTTTCGGTTTCTCTTCGCAACACTTTGGAATAAAAGAGAAGAGATATACGTGGAAGAAGGGAAATTAATCTTTAGGACGTGTCGTTCAATTTTAACTTATCCACGTGGATTAATTTAAGTACAGTTTGAAATTCTAACGCGATTCTACAAGAGTCGACACGATTGAATAATTAAATTAAACGTGGTTTGCGATATAAACTACGCCGTGATATAAAGTGTTGGAAAAAAAGGAATTCGCCGAATCAAATGTTGCGAAGATTCTATATTATTAGAAAATAATCGTGCATCCTGGAGTTATCATTTTTATCCCGGAACGCATCCTAGGGCTAACATTAAACCCTTCAACCGGTAACGTCCATTTCTCAGAGACTCGCGTAGGTTTCGCGTACTGACCAACCTTTGTAATTACGCAGGTGAACTACGCAATTCCTCTGGTCTAAGTTTGGTCTGTAATCAGATAACAATTTACGTGGAAGGTATAATGACATGTGGATGCGCGAGCGTAAATAATATTTTACAATGTTACACACCCGTTCCACGAGCGGACAGCAAAATTCAGCAAAGATTCACGCAAATCTGCTAATAACCACATCCAAATAGCGACAGTCGTTGCAACACGTTTCGTCACTAATTTACACATTCAATTGTCTACTGCTTTTCACACCTGTGAAACGTGAATTTACATAGACGCAAAAACATGTTTAGGATAGATTTCATTTTTAGTCTCTACAGAATGTGGCGCAATCATTTAATTAGTTAATCAATTAAAATAATTTTTAATATATTTTACAAATTAAAAATGTATATACTGAGAGAGAAAATTACTACATTCAAATAAATATGCGAGTATTACTTATTCAAATAACTTATTTACTTCAAACAAGTGAAAATTATTATTGGTTCACTGAGAAAAATGATCCGATTATATTAAGAAAACTTGTATGATTGTTTCTGGTGAAACCAAGCAGAATTTTTGGTTATTACAAGAGGACTCTGGTTATCATAATCAGAATGTTTGGTAGATTTTACTATAATCTGGTAATTCCTACAAGATTTCTGATTCGTTTTTGAACAGATGTATTGGTTGAATCTACCACACTGAAAAAAAGTCTGGTTATAACTATACCAAATGCATAGTGAAATAGTATCAATTAAATATTTTGTCAATATAACCAAAAGTAATTTTATTTTACTAAATGTTTAGTAAGTATTATCAAATCTGGTATAAGTTACTAAATATTTAGAAAAGTAAAATTATTTTTAGTTACATTGACCAAATATTTAATTGATACTATTTCACTACACATTTGGTAGTTATAACCAGATTTTTTTTCAGTGCAGATTTCTAAATGATGCAACAAGACTTTTTCCAGTGTTTGATATGAAATAGTTATTTGAATAGTATTAATAACATATTTATTTAAATTTAGAGAGAAGTTTAGACCGTTAATATATAAATATAAATTGAACTGAATTGCCTTCTAAAATTCTTTACAGTTTTTTCAGGGGGGAATGGGTTTAACATCTGGATGCGAGTCGGCATCATACGTTATTAAATTGATTTTAAGGTTTATCAATTTAATCAATGTGGTATTACTTATTCTTATTCGCCTTACGGCTGTGTTATGACCGGAAAACCAATTCGGCGCACATTCGGGTGAATTTGAAAAATGTAAATATATAAAATCACACGAGTAAATATAAAGCAATAAGATCCAGCTATGATCGTAGAAGGCAATTCAGTTCAATTTATATTTATATTTATTTAAATTTAGTAATTTTTTTCTCTCAGTATAATTAATTTATGATACACAGTTCCAAAAAAAATGAGCGAAATCGGAGACGTTCTCGTACATATACTCTGCATATAGCTTATAACACGGTACTGTATATCTTGTAAAAATACGGGCTTGATTCACAATCAGTCTTGCCTGAAATATTAACCCCGATGAGCGATCGAGTGGCTTATGCCACACGCGCGCGCTCATTAACGTTGCACATAATAGGAATTCCTTCCCGCTAGGACGCTCGAAAGTCTTCGGTCGAGCGACGTGTCCCTTGTATATACGCTATTGTAACGTAAAGCCGAGATAGATAACTCGCACTTTCCATAGTTTCCATACACACGAAAACACAGCACCGTCGGAGGAGTGTGCATCAGGCGTCTTGCCTGAGCGAGATTGCAAGTAAGCGCGTGTGTTTCCAGCCTGACGTACGATCGATAGAGTAATGACGTACACTCGAGAAAGTCTCGCTAAATTGCAAGTTGCCGAGTAAATTCAGCAAGTTCGTTACCGCGCGGCGGCGAGAATTAGCCGTGACCAACACCCTCGGCGATTCTGCAAATTTGTGCCTTTCGATACGCGCTAATCGCCAAGTGCTGCCAAGGCAAGTCGATCATTTGCAGCTTTCGCGAGGAACCTTCTCTTTCTCTCTCTCTCTCTCTCTCTCCGACGATTTCGACGCGCAATTTCGGTCGCGCGCACCTGGGGAACTAGCATGTTGTTTAATTGTTGTCCAGCTGGTCGATTATTCTGCAGTGTTGGGAAAATCGTTTCCATTGTCTCAAGGGAGTAGAGAGAGAGAAAGAGAGAGAGGGGAATCTCTTGCCTCGGGGATTTCGAAACGTAAACAAAAGCGCGTGCCTTCGCGCGTCTCTCCGAAGGCGTCGCGTCGTGTAGCACGTACGAAGACTACGAGGGAGCTGCATCCAGGTGAGAGAGGTAGGTAATGAAAAAGTGGGCGGCGGATTGTGCCATTACCTACTCGTAAAATAGTCGGTGGGTGGATCGCTCGACGGGAATAAACGCCACCGTGCCGGCGGGAGTCTCGTTCCACTTTTGTCGCGCGATTCCGCAAGCGGCGGCGCGCGGCGTGTGAACGAGAGGAGGAAATAGGCGCGCGGCGCTAGGCATGTGGTCCATAATGAAATACGTGATCCATCTCAGAGAAACTCCTGACGCGCGCGCCTCTTCTTCTCTCCTTCCCCCCGCCCCTTCGCGAGATGTGGGATCCTTTTAATTGAAACTTTCAAATCTATCCAAATCGCGAGCGCGTATACGTCAATTTCGCGCCGGGCGACCTGCGCGGCTCGCCTCGTCCCGCTGAAGCCGCGAGAAACGTACGCGCCGAGGTGAGTGGGAGACTGATTACTGTCATTACGTGGCACGTAGATTGAAAATTTATCTCGCATTTCCTCTCTCGCGAGAGCCGCGATGCGATCGAGGAGACGGTAAATAACGGGCGATAAAGGCGGTGCTGCGCGCCCATGATTTGCGTTATATGGTAAACGTCGAATTGGCTCGCCTTCGTTTTACTCGCCGTCCAATTTGCGAAATTTAATTCGGTGCCGCTTTATAGCTGCGGTCGGACGCGGAGGATTATAATTTCGTCGTATCTCTCGCGATATGTACGTAAGTAGTAAATCGGCGCGTATATCTGCGCGTCTATGATCGGTAAGTCGACGTCATTAATAACGTCGGGACGATTAACGGATCCGCGTGTGTGTTTGTGTTCGTGTTCGTGTGCGTGTGCCGCGCGGAGCATTAATTAGGACCATTTTCACCACCTGCCGACGGCGCGCATTAATAAAATCGGCGATGAACGACGAGATCGGACGTCCTCGCTTTTCCAGCCGTCGGTGGCTGCGCCGCCAGTATAATTATTTCTAATCGGTTTATGTGTATAGAAAACGCCGCGATCAACGGCGAGTCGGCGAGGTGAACGGCTTGATCCGTTTACCATTCCGCTATCTCTCCGCTTTTGCGGAATAATTCGCGGATATACGGCAGGTCTCTCACAACGCGACGCGACGGACGGGTAGCTCGTGATCGACACGAAAAAGAATGTCGGCGTTTTATAAGATTCAACGCTCGGGGCAAATCTAGTACGTCTTACTTTTAATTGGAGGAAAGTGTAAATCTCTTGCATCAGTCAAGTCTGACGTGCCCGAGATCCCTCGCTCTAAATTCAAAGATCCCTCGTTATAATTTCAAGACGTCGTTATTCGACTTCATCATATTGTTCGGATCTGATAAATCGATCTTCGAAACAGTTCATTGCGTTCCCATGCGTACGTGCTCCTTTTTTTACGTAGATCACACCTCTCTCGTATCTCTCGCATCTCTTCTCCGCGATTATTCCGACAGCGAAATCGCGCACATCGACGCGAGACTTGTCGGAAACGATCTCTCATTAACGGCACACCGTAAGCCCGAGGTCAAACGCGCGTCGTTATTAGAGGATCCCAAGGACCGACGTTGAATCCCGCGCGTGCTTTTACTTCCGGTCGCACACCGACACTGCTTTTTTCCTCCCGCGATCTCTCTCTCTCTCTCTCTCTCTCCTGGGACACGGGAGTCGCGAGTCAATTAATTAAGACCCGGCGATCCGCGGGCAATCCCGCGCGCATGCGGCTCGATCGCCGCGTGTCCTTACTTTTCCAGCCTACGGGCTGGCGTCGACGCAATTATTTCTAATCACTTTAGAAAATCCCCCGCTGCGCGCGTGGTCGATCGACGACGATCGGCCGCGAGTGTGTGTGTATGTGCCATCTTTTCTAGGCTGTTCGACCTCCGCTTTCTGAATCGCGTGTCAGAGTTTCCTCCTCGCCACCGCTCGTCTCCAGCTTGACCATAAACGGCCGATGTCTCTCTGATCGACGGGATAGCGATAGGTCGTTGGCGGTGTCGCATTTACGTGCCTCTGCATGGAGATTAATTGAGGCACTAGTACGCACCGTCGGATGCAAATACAGTTCTCACGTTCGTTCCAAGTACTCTCACGTCTTCATTCCTGCGATATACTACGCCGTTACTACGCGTTTAATTATATATATATATATATATATATATATGGTATATATGTGCTTTTATGCGCATTATTAATAGATATTAATTATTATATTCTCTTCAACGCTTTTTTACCAAAATTTTTAATAATACTTCTGTAAAAAAATATACAAGAGAAAGTAGAGCAGAGTTGC
The DNA here is from genome assembly GCA_003595255.1 of Solenopsis fugax. Classification (NCBI taxonomy): domain Eukaryota; kingdom Metazoa; phylum Arthropoda; class Insecta; order Hymenoptera; family Formicidae; genus Solenopsis; species Solenopsis fugax. The sequence continues at coordinate 9,367 of QKQZ01001734.1, read as the reverse complement.
CAAATTTACTCACTTAAGTTACTTTTATCACTTAAGTTACTTTCTTTTATTGCATATCCTATTTATGATACTGATTTGTATGCAAATGAATGTTGGAAATTGTAGCTTCAGGTACTGCAATGCGTTCAACCTTTCACCAATAAATTAATTCATTGTAAGCCTTTTTACAACATGGTGTAAAAAATACGATTTATACAACCAGTCACCTAAATCGTATCATCTTTGAAAGTATATCGAATTTATAAGTTAAAATAATTAAAAATATAAGGATTCATTAATTTATATACTTATTTTATTAATAATTTATTGAGAAAAAAGATCAAATATTTAATAATAAATAACAATAATGAAAAGGTAAGAATGTCGATATAATCTGATATGAATTATTTTTTGCGATCGATATTATATTCATATCAATTATTAATTTTACTATTTTATCACGTAGTCTTGCATTAATTTTATTTATCGTAATAAAATTTATTTTAAAAATATAATTTTATCTTTATAATAATTATAAAAAATATATACAATAAATTTAAAATATTCTACAATAAACCTTTTATGAAAATATAAAAATTCGTAGCAGTAGAAAATTGCATGATTACATTATTATCGGCTGAATAAATCGATCGAAAAGTTAACATCAGTTGTATCTGATTTTTTTTAAGTGTTGTTTTAACGCAAAGTAAAATGAAATCTCTTCATTTTTGTCAATATTACTCATTTCTCGTTTATTTCATATTTTTGTCACTAAATATTACTTGCATTAAGCAAAAATATAAAATATTGATGAGATACGATTTAGGCGGTACGCATACAGCAACTCTCCCCTATATAACTCCTGCCTACTAAATCTGTCAACGGGGACTTCGATTTACGTCGTTCGAAAGTTCCAATTGTAAGAGTGAAACACTACGATGCGATGTTCGAATCTCTGCCGCGCTTAATGCGTCGGATGGTCTGCTGAGTAAGTGACAAGTGAGTGTGTCGGCGGCGATCGTTCCTCTTCCTACGGTCTTGTTTTTCCCGCGGAATCTAGCGTAGGTGAAATTACCCGTGTGCGCGCGGCACTTCGAAAAGTGCCGACCAACACGATCGTTCTTCCATTAGCCTTGTTACCACCACCGGCAATGGGTTGAGGAACTCTCTTTCTCCCTCTCCTTCCCCCTCGGCCCACGTCATCGTAGGGTCAGCGAACGGGGAAAGTCGCGGGTAGATGAAGATTTTTCGAGGATGTTACGTAAAAAAAAAAAGGGGGGGGGAAAAAATGAATTACACTCGTGAAATTGAAGAAACCGAATTACACGTGGCGCGACTAATTTCGCAACCTCTGCGCGTTTCGTGCTCGCAATTAACATTAACTAATATAACGTCGCGCAAAGTGAGAGTCGGGATTACCTCCGAAATGCGAAGGCTCATTTTTCGCGGAATCGAGTACACGGCAAAATCGGAATTTCTTGAGGTAAAAGTAGAGGTACACTTCACCCAGCGGATACGTATGCGTTTCTTCTTCCACGAGGGCGGGGACGGTATACGCGGGTCGACGATTTTCTCTTCCACCGTCTCTGCCACGTAACACGCTCTTGGGAAAGATAGTTAGCTATCGATCAATTACGCGCTCGATGCACTCGCGCGCCGGCTGCGCCCGTAAAATGGGCTTTTACCGTCCAACTTTCCTTCGGGATATATGAAAGATCCGAGTAAGAGTACTGTTAAAGGTCGACTATAAATAAGTCGAGAATAAACGCGGCGAACGTAACTGCGTGTGCGGGCGCGACGAGAATCGGCGATCGTTCGTGAAGGTCGCTGGTATCGCGCGCAGCACGCCTCACGTCGGCTTTATCAGGTGCAATCGGGTCGCGAGCCAAAAAATATCTTGCACGTTTGACGCTTTTACGTAAGCCTCGGAGAGGCATTCAAACTGTCGGCCGAAGCGAATCCAACTGAAATAAGATAAATGAACTCGAGAGAGAAGGAGAGAGAGAGAGAGAGAAAAGCGCGATATTACCACGGCTGCAAAACTCCCGCACGGGACAAAACGTCCGCAATGTGAGCTCTACACAGAAAAAAAATTACTATCAAATCAACAATTCATTGTTTCATATATAAGCAAGAATATAAAATCTCCTTTGAATTTATTATCTCAAAGAGACATAATTTGCTAAGCAAATTATATCTAATCAAGATTATCAAATTCTTCCAAGAAGATTTTCTATTCTTGTTTATATATGAAACAATTAATTGTTGATTTGATAGTCATTTTTTCTGTATAATAAAATAATTATATATGAGAAAGAAAATTTGTTTTGTAATTGATTCAAAAATTTAGTTACAAAAAAAGTACAGTTCATTTACGTCAACTATTCAAGTTTTTGAATCAAGAATCATTGACCTAACCAACTCAATATTTAGCTGAACGTACATAGAAAAAAAATTACTATCAAATCAACAATTCATTGTTTCATATATAAGCAAGAATATAAAATCTCCTTTGAATTTATTATCTCAAAGAGACATAATTTGCTAAGCAAATTATATCTAATCAAGATTATCAAATTCTTCCAAGAAGATTTTCTATTCTTGTTTATATATGAAACAATTAATTGTTGATTTGATAGTCATTTTTTCTGTATAATAAAATAATTATATATGAGAAAGAAAATTTGTTTTGTAATTGATTCAAAAATTTAGTTACAAAAAAAGTACAGTTCATTTACGTCAACTATTCAAGTTTTTGAATCAAGAATCATTGACCTAACCAACTCAATATTTAGCTGAACGTACATAGAAAAAAAATTAGTATCAAATCAACAATTCATTGTTTCATATATAAGCAAGAATATAAAATCTCCTTTGAAGTATTTATAATCTCAAAGAGACATAATTTGCTAACATAAAGAAATTTTGTGTCTTCACGTAAGCAAATTATATCTGATCAAGATTATCAAATTCTTCCAAGAAAATTTTCTATTCTTGCTTATATATGAAACAATGAATTGTTGATTTGATAGTAATTTTTTTCTGTGTACAAAAGGTGTCAGTTTAATTCGCGATAGTTTTCTAATTATCTCAAAACATTGCCGAGAGTCGAAGGGTTTACGGGACTTGGATAACTTCGGACTGGCTTATTTTCGACCTCGGATCTCGCGCGGCCGTATTACGCGAAGTGAAGTCCATTTCGCGGTTGTAGTCCGACCGACCGTCCGTAGCTCGGGGCATCGTTGTAAACAGTACCTAAATGGCGATTTGAGCCGGGCATAAAAGGCCCCGCGTAACGATGTACTCAGGCCGAACCGTAATCTTCTTTTGCGCCGGCCACGATTCGCGTTTAGCGGCCGTGCAGAGCGCGCTAATCTTTACGGCGACTCGACTGGCCGTCGACTTACTTAACGATCGACTTCGCGTCCACGGACGTTCGCGCATATCGTTTTCGAACTCGTCTCGCGAAGATAACCCGTTTTCCACACCTGTACCTGTTTGCCGTATCTCGCAGCACACGCGTCTGATAATTGTCGAGCATAGCAATTAAACTCGCAACGTAGGCACAATTCTTTATTTTATTTTGCCATATTTTCTCTAATAATTATGTTTTTCAACTAATTAAAGGTGAGCCTTATTCGTCACAGCTGGATTATCAGTTCTGATATTTCTTGATTTCTCGTGATTTTATATATACATTTTTAGGTTTATCAAATTGTGCGCCGAAGAAAGCTCAGAAGACACTGATAAAAGAGTCTAAATAATAATAATCAAACTTAGATGATAGTTACTAAGCTTTGAAATAGTTTCAATTAAATATTCAATTAATATAACCAAATATTTAGTAATATTTAGTAACCAATTGGTTATTATTAACATAATTACTAAATATTTAACTGAAATTATTTAATCAAAGCCAGATTATTACACTGAAAAAAAATTACTAAATTTTAATAAATATTTGTTTGTATATTTGCAAGAAAATATTTATTAAATGTAAATATATATTTATTTAGTAAAAGGACAACTAATTAAATTTAACTGTCAATTTTCTTTTATTGAGTAAATATTTATGTATCGCAAGTAAATATTTTCTTGCAAATATACAAACAAATATTTAGTAAATTTAGTAAATTTAATTTTTTCAGTGTATTACTAAACTCTTTTTTTTCAGTGTATAAAATTAGGCTTATCTTTAATTAGTTGTTTTTACATGTCGGTTAACATTTTTCTATTATTATTTATATTTTTTACTTTTTTTAAATAACAATGAGTAAAAAAACTGCGCCATTATTTGCGTTTCAAGTATCGTTTTTCTTTACGCTACATGTGAAGCAATGCGCCGCAATTAATGTTTCTCACACATTAACTATTCCGATTTAATCGGCCTGTAAAAAAAACTGATAAAGACACGCACGCACACGGTGTACTTGGTGTTGCCAGTCTTTCGTAAAAGACGTCAAACGGTACATGAATTTATTCGATTCGCTTGAATCAAGGCGTTACGCAATTTTCACGTACGGTTTCTCGCCCATTCGTTCTAGTCCCGTTCCCGGAGACAAATCGGCGATTATTATCGAACGATAATAGGAACGAGTTTAACCAGCCGTTTCTTACAGCTGTTATCGCCGAAACGGGAATCGATAGCGCATTGTACACCACCGTCCCCGGTGTAGAATGCATTTGTGTCACTTGTCGTAAAATATGGGCGCTAAATACTCTCAATTAATATCGCATTGAACGGCTCCGCGTACCCGCACGCAGGTTATATTATGTTTTTCACCTGCTTGCGCGTGCCACTTCTGTGGCTCCCATGCGAACGATTTTACAGGGCCACAGGCAAGTTTTCCAATGGACGCCGAACGCACACAGGTCACAAAGTTCAAAACGATAAATGGTACCGCAGTCGAAAAAAATCGGACAGTCCTCGATACCTTATTACTTTTACTATTTACCCTTGTTTATTATTGTGAAAGTTAGATAGACTGCCACTTTTGAAAGCTTTCTAAGGGGGGAAAGCCGTTTACGTAAGGCGAGGGTTTAGACGACCTTTCTTCGTTATTTTCTACCTATGCAATATCCTTAAAATATTTTATTTATATATATATATATATATAAAATATCTTAAAGGAAAATATCTTAAAAGAGCGTTGCAGGTAGAAAAAATATATATTATATTTACCGAGCCACTCTGTGTCAAACATGTAGTGTCAATGAACCTGACGTTCGCTTTCATATCCACACGATCGACGGTTAACGACGATAAACGTCGCAGCATTATGCACGACGAAAAAAATCGCTTTCCCGAGGTACGCCTCTTAATCGGCTGAACGCGACCAAAGGTCCGAAAACCGTCAAGATAATTAAGTAGATTGCCATGGAAATTAGATTAAGCGAGTTTCTCGCGAGCGGGGACACACAAATCAGTTTAATTGCCCGGCATTGTGTCGGGAGTTAATGACTGCGCGTTCGCGGTTGCCTTCCCCGGGACACACCATGGGCCGTTGCCATGTCGCCGCAGACAAGTTGCGACTTTAATTGCGACGCGCGTGAAACACGGAGAGCTGACGCGAGTCACGGATCGCTAAAACTAAACGGTTGCGATCGCGCCGAAAGAGGAAGCTGCACCTGCGTCGCCAAAATTCAATCGGATCAATCGGAAAGCGTTAACCTCCGCGACAATTATAATTTTTCATCTCTCAAAATCGGAGTTCTGATCTGATGGTACAAAAATGATTTGAAAATTATTTATCTGAATAGATTTCCAGATTAACTTTCAATGCGTAAAAAATAGCTGCGATGAGAAGTTTAAAGAATACGAAATTCTGACCTTTAATCCAATTTTAAATTGTAGAACTATGAAAATTACTAATTATTTTTGATTGATTGTTTTCACACGCTGAGAAAAAAATTTATTTGCAATTAAATATTTATTTACGATACACAAACTTTTATTCATTAAAAAAAATTAAATTATAGTGATTCTTGTACTAAACGAAAATTTATTTACATTTAATGAATATTTTCATTGCAAATATTCAAACAAATGTTTATTCAAATTTAGTAATCTTTTCTAACAGGTTTGACAACCTGGAGAACTCTGAGAGGAGGAGGAGGCCTAGGAGAGGCATCGGGCCCCAGCGGAGCAACCTTGGGGTAAATATAATTTCGTATTTATATAAATTTAATAATCTTTTACCCTTTTATTCCATTATATCGCAATGAATTAAAAAAAAAGATATTTAAAGATAAGAAATTCGTATAAAATTTTATACACACTCAGAGAAAAGTTATGTTTAAATTGATGAAATCGTTTCTCTAACTTGGTTTTTTTAAGTTGAAATGAAAATACCTTTGCGGAAAATAAAAATTTATTTGATTTCAAGAAATGACGTTTTAGCCTTTTTAAAAGTAAATAAATTATTTGTTCATATTATTAGTTTAATTTAAACAAATAATTATTTAAATATATTCAAAGAAAGTATTGACGGAAATGTAAAAAATAATTTAGTTCTGGTTTTAAAAATATATTTCTTTTATTTAAATAAAATTTGCGTTGCACAACCAAACTGTTTCTTTAATTTTAATAAAAGGAACAATCAAAAAATTTCTTCAAGTCAAAGAAACTTTAAGTATAGCAGTGCACCAATTTCTTTGAATCAAACAAATAGTTTTTGACTCAAAGAAATCTTTCTCTGGGTGTATAAGAATTAACTTTTGAAATATTGATTATTTTGAACGCAGTTTTAATTTTGAAATATTATGTTTGTGTTACAGTAATCACTGTGCTTCGTGGCTACAGATTAACTCCGCTCGTTGCGCATCGGGTCGGTGAGTCAAATCAATTTTTGTATTATATTTTAATGCTTTACAAATGTCTTGCGCATAATTAAAGGAAAATTACACTATTTACTCCTCAATACACATAGTCAACATACGCTATCTCCGCGATGATAGCCGCTCACAAAAAAAATGATAATTAAATTATAGTGATTCTTGTATTAAACAAATATTTATTTACATTTAATGAATATTTGAATTGCAAGTATTCAAACAAATGTTTATTCATATTTAGTAATTTTTTCTCTCAGTGTGGAAGGAACAATTTTATTGTAGTATTTAAAAAATTAAAATAGCTAGATACAAATCAGAAAATAATTTTATGTTGGACCATCGAAATAATTATGTAAAACAAGCATGATAATATACAGCAAAAAGTTTTGACATTCTGACAATTAGCTTAAATTAAATATCAAATATAATTTTTTTAATTGTTCAACATAAATTATATTTTCAGACCTGTATTTTAGCAAAATTGTCCTTTCTATGCATATGTCCACGATTTGAAATAAAATAAAATATTACTCGGCTCCGTATTGCGTGGCATGATTCGTCCCAGAAGGCAGAGTGAGAAAGAAAAAGAGGGAGAAAGAGAAAGAGGAAGAATAGTTCGCGATTAATGCAACACATTAGCGAGAATTGTTGCGACTATACTACAGGCGATCGTCTCTCTGGCCTCGAGGTCCCACGTTACATTATCCCCGGCTGTTTCAGCTAGCCGGGATGGTAATTCCGCGTTATTTCCCGAGGTCGAGGTCGCGGCAGGCCTCTCGTCGATTCGTGCGGAAAAGGAGACCATCGACCTCCGCCGAATAAATCGTCGGGATGGTCTCGTCGTGACGAGACGACGCGGTAAATCATCCGGGTTCTCAGGCTTTCAAAGGACCCATCTCTCGTCGACTAGCTTAATGAAGACCCCCGCGCACGGATCGCCGTTATTAACGCTATTATCGTTGCGTTATTGTAAAACGCGTGGCGGAAACACGAAGATAAATGTTATTCCTTCCTCTTTTTTTTTCGACAAGAGAGCCCTCTCACGTTATTCGTATAAATGAGTATCTACGGGTCATTTACATGACAAGTTAGACAACAAGTTCCGCGATCGAAAAGCCAATTAAATCTAAGCATTACGATCATTAGTCGATACATCGCACCGATTAAACGGAGAACGAAACTCCGAAAGGACGGCGAATGCTTTTAAATAGATTCAATTAATTCTAAATCGTTACACGATAATTTATCTTACAAGATATATATTACAAGATAAATTTGAGATGGAAACATATCAAGATACAATTTCAAAGGAGTGTCAAAAGAAAAAGTATATATACGTATAAATAATTATATATGAAATAAGAGGATACACACACACACACACTAAGAAAAAAAGTTGTTAACTTGGTTAAATTTTTCAACTTGATTGAATTTCTTCAGTTCAAACATTTACGTATTTAAATTAAATATGTATGTAGTTAGATTAAATATATAAATGCTTAAATTAAAATTCAAGTATTTTATGTATTTAGTCAAACACATAAATAGTTGAACAGACAAAAATTTAATCGAGTTGAAAAATTTAGTTAACTTTTTTCCTCAGAGTATATATTCCCTAATTTGATAGAATTTTATATACAAACACATCCCAAATTGTATATCATTATGCAATGAAATTACATCATTGAAATAGAATGTTTAGTGAAATCTGCTTGTTACCGAAAAGTGAAATTTTATGAATTGGTAATGAGCATAATTTTCCAAATTTGCAAGATTTAAATTACAAATATTATTGAAAAAAACTTTCTAATAAAATTTATTGCGTATTAAATAAAAAGTGAAACTTGTGTGAAAAGTTCAAAAAGAGAACGGTACGTAATCTTTCGTAATCCAAATTAGGACTCTGCTCAAAATGTTCGGACGCGCGCTATCGAGTTTCGTATAATTCTGCGACTACGAATTCGCAAAGGCGGTCGCGCTCATCGCGCGTCGCGCAAGAGGTCTGACCGCTCTTGACCCTCGGAGACTGGAATCGGGACTTACCTTGCCGCGACGACTGATCGTCCCGTGAAGCCTGTCTGTTCTCGCCTAATTACCAAGGTTATCACCGACGGAAGTCCCGATGACCGAAGGCGATGAAGGCGAGAAGGACGAAGGACGGAGTTTTCACTTTTAGTCCGAGAGCACCGCCTTCTTCGCGTATCACACAGTTCTTCTCACCCGCGACTCGTCCAGCGCGCGTACCGGATGCACGCGCGATTATCTCTGTCCACCTAGGTGCACGACACGTGCACGAGCACGCGTCTCGGCGAATCTCAGCTTCACTCTTCGTCAACGAAGGGAGGCGAACGAANAAAAAAAAAAAAATGAGAGGAATCGCGCGATCACGTTGAGCGTATCGATCGGTGTTTACGCGGAGAGGATCCCGGGATCCTCTCGACGGGACAGGGACGGAATTCCGAGACGCGCGAGACAGGGTCTCGTCGATGATCAGGAGGAACTGCGACGCGCGTCGCAGGCTCGGCGAAGCACACGCTGATGGTCGCGCGTTGTC
>QKQZ01001730.1:0-17504 GCA_003595255.1 Solenopsis fugax | reverse complement strand
TATTAGCAACGTCGTTACATTAGGACGCGTTTACAGTATTTAAAGCAAATTTTTAACATATACTCATACAAAGATGTTTCCATTTTTACGAATTACCCCCCCTCCTAACGAATAACCCCGGTCTCCCCTAATATTCCACCTAGTGTAATATGACATCAATGAAACTGTAATAGGAAATTCCGCAATCACAGTAGCTTGTTTATTTATATCGAGAAGTTGACATCGCAGTATCGGGCATTCTTTTAGTGTAATTTCATTCTTTGGTACAAAAGTTACCTGTAATGGAACAAAATTGTTTTCTAATTTAATTACAACTCGTAGCTATTTTTATTCAAATTTATCCGCATAAAAATATTTTAAATTTGTTTGCAGTGTATTGTACAATATTTAATTTAGGAGATATATTGAGAAAATAGAAATAGTTGGCATAGTTCATTTTTTGGCGATATGATGCAAAAAGTCAAAAGGAAAATATCTAATAACATACTTGTACAATGGCCTCTTTTTTTGGTTGAATAAAACCGGAAGCAGGATTAATTTTTATGTCTTCGTTCAATTTTATTGACAAATTCGGCGCGATTTTGTCTAGTTTATTTTGCTCTTCCAGAAGTACACTAATCATAATTTAACTTAGTGTAGCATAAATATTAATAAATATATCATAAATGTATTATACTATAGGAAATTGTAAAAAAACATTTTTCAATGAAAACATCAGTGCTTTGACCAGCCGTACACGCTTTGCATAACCGTAACCGTAACACGTAAAAATTTGCCAATCACAGTCGAGAATTGTCAAAACTGTAAGATCATTCTCGACTGTGATTAGTAAATTTTTACGGTACGTGTTACGGTTACAGTTATGCAAAGCGCGTGCGGCTGGCCTTTAAAATGTTAATGATAGCACTTCGATATGAACATAAGAACTTGTTGCATACAGTTTCAACTTACGTATATTTGACTTCGTGATTCCCTCTATTACTTATTGTGAAGTCTGCTCTCGTGGGCAAGCCAACCCCCACGCATTTTAAGTCAATTGGATTTGCATAATTAATATCAACAGCAACGTCATACGTTTCGCCAGATAAAGTGATGGTTTCCGTAAAAATAGATTCCGTGTCATTTTCATGAAAGAAAGCTTTGAAAATCAAGCTTTCCTTGATCGTTCCAATCTAAGCCAAAAATTCAATTTTTAAAGATTTTTACATTCAAACTGTTGAATTTGAATCTATCTACATAGATTTCTAAAATATTGTCTTAATATTGAAAAATAAAAAAATTACATTTGAATAAATAAAACTTAAATATTAATAATTTTATTATAATAAGTATTAGTATATTTATCGCAAATTTTATTTGTTTGCCGTTTACTTTGTTGGCATAATAACAAAATTCGATCTTTTGATCACTCTGAGCTTTTACAATTCCTCTAGTCGGTGTAATTGTGATTTGAGGATCTAGCAACTCATTAGGATCCAATTGCCAGAATATCTCTATTGGAGATCTATTCCGAATAAAACGAATAAGAAAGTTTCTTCTGTATAAAAGCACATGGCCGAAAGATAACTGTTTGTCTTCAAATTCTATGTCCAATTTTGAGCCATTACATCGAAGCTATAAACATTTTGGATTTAATAATCTCTATTTCATATAAAAAAAATAATTCAGTATCTTATATATCTTAATTCATTTCCCTTATCTAATCACCTCAATTGTCTCAATGTGCGGATTATTTGTGATACATATGTTTAATTTATCGGTAAAAGAACCGATTTTTGTAACACCTGCTGATACTTTTAGCAATTCACACTGTCCAGCCTATAAATTAAATAGCAGAAAATAATCGTTAATTCTACATATTTAATAACCAGTGTATTTTAAGTAGTATAATCCAAAATAACATACTTGAATATAAAGTTCCTGTGGTTCTATAATGAAAATATCAAGATTATTTTTCTGAAGAGAGAAGGCTACTTCTGCGTCAATTTTGGATACGTTGCAAAATTTAAATTTCGCCTCACGCCGATGAGTACTGTTTGCAAATTACGTATTATAATAAATTTAATTAATGATAGAATACATCAGATCAAACCTTTTATCCTTTTGAAGCGCCAGTAGTGATCCAAAATCATAGATACCAACATCGGAGAAATATGTAGGATCAATTATATCATTTATCTTTGTTTCTTTGACCTGAAATGTTTTTTATGGACTTTGTAAAACTTTTGTAAAAAAATAACTTAGTAATACTTGAATAAAAATTACAAGTAATTTTCAAATTATTTGTATAATATTAAATTAAATTAATAATTATTACTTTTCTGTCTGCATTTTAATATTGTGTAATATTATAAAAAATATAAGAAAAACGTTACCCTTGAAAAAATAGTATTAGGGTTCATATCTAGTCTCGGAACATCTGTGACCCCATAAACATTGATATCGTAAGTGATATCATTGCTGTCGAGGATGGATAAAGCGTATATTTGTCGATGAGTTCCCACTTCTTCGGGTTGATATCGAATCTTGAATTTTTGAATATCGTTAGGTTGCAAAATCCATCGTGGTTTTAATATCTTCTCGAAGATTGTATTATTATTAGATGCATTAGTATTCATGCTCTCTACCGTAGATGCATTTAACGATACCGTCGATGCTTCTTTATTTTTATTGAAAAGACGCTCCTTGCGCTTAGTATTCCTAGTATTCCTTACAGAATTTTCTTGCTTATTAGTTACACTAGTGCGTGAAGAATTAATTACGGAATTAGGTAGTGTGGATAATGAGACGATTTGAAAAGTTCCTGATTAATAAAAAAAATTGCGATTAATACGACTTTGCGATAAATATATATCACATGCTACCCTAAGCTATATAATATACTTGCCATTGCTTTCAATCTCCCGTTTTCTTATATTTCGTGGTTTAAGAATATAATATTTCTTCGATTCGAGATCCAATTTCGGCACGGTTTTAACTATTATTATTTTATTATTAGTTTTAAATATTATTATTTTTTGATTTTATAGAAACTTATTTAAAGAGATAAATTAATCATTACTTACGAAGAGCTTTTTTAGCTAAGCTATTTTTGCTCATTTGATTTACGATTACGTCATACATTACTCGATTCCATGGATCCGTAGCATTTACATACCAAATATGAAATCCATTTGAATAAGCCTGTTAAAATAATTCTGTAGATATACAGTGTGCAGTAAATTGTTGATTATATTTTAAATATCCTAAAGTTAACTTTGTAAATAAATGGATAATAAATATTAGTATAAAGAATAAATAATTGTATTTTAGCACGTTCTACAAAAATTAACAAAAACAAATCCTTAACTAAAGCCAATATTATACCTCTTTACTGACATCAGAACTTTTGTCTTTTGTATCTATTAGTCTATCAGTTTTCAACAATTTGTCTTTAGGCGTGAGCAATACATCCTAAAAATTACAGTGACAATATAATTTATGATAATAAACATTTTTAAGTATTAAAAAAAGCAATCAAAATTGTGGATGTTCGCGGATTTGCCTTTTTAAGGGGATCCCAATTTTTGATGATGTTTTCTATGGCTGAAAGACGGCTATAATAATCATTCATCGCACTGGCAATATCCTGCAATTCTTTCGATATTTCCTGTTTTTCTGAAACTGGGCATAAGATTATAAATGAAATAAAATTTTTTAAAAATAAATTGTTTTATATTTTGTTTTACGTTAAATATTACTTGGTTTAGAACTATCTCTACTTTCAAGATCATCTGCAATTTCTCTTTTGCTTGTGAGCGTTTTAGAAATTTGGGATTTTTCTTCTCGACTGCTGATTTTTTCATTTTTTGCCTTTTTATTTAGTTTATTATTCTTGGTGGTTTGAGTGTTAGATGCTTGTTGAGATATTTTCTGTGAAATATGTATTATCAACAACAAACTTAAACGTTAAATATGATTAAATTGATATTAATATTTATGCTAAAATTATTAAATTATATAATTGACGAGATTGACAAGAAAAAAACGAGATACAAAAATTAATGATTATGAACATCTTACATTTAATTTTTCGAAAAAAATATAAAGTACAATACATGTACAAAATATATAAACTTTAAAATTAAATTAAAGTGTGTCAATACTTTTCTGTTTCGTAATTCCGTTATTTGTTGTAAATATTTCGTTCGCCTTTGCAATGCTTCTTGTTTCTTCATTGGTAAAGTTAATTTCAAATAAAACTTTTTATCTTCGTCTGGAAGTAGCTCATACTCCGATAATGACATTTCATCAATTTCCTGAATTTTCCTAGCAACTTCTTCCGCTAGTCGTTGCGCTTTTTGAATAATTAACGCAAAGATTTAATCCTCTTGGGACATGTAATTCATTATAACTTACCTTCTAACTTCCGCAATTCCTCCATTTTTCGAGTATAAGTATCCATCGAGTTCAGAAAAGTTACAAACAATGAATATTCTACATGTCCAATAATGTTGAGTAATGTAAGCAGTATAGTAATGTCGTTTTTGAAAAACACATTGTTTAAAGTTTGCAGTACAAAGCCATTCTTGAAATCTGGTGACGATAATCTGCTTGTCAAGAAAAAGAAACAAGAATAACAAAGACATTTAAAATGCAGAAAATTATAATAAAAAGATAAATTATAAACAACAAGTACTTATAGTTTAAAGAAAATAGTACTTTTTCGTAGTATATGTATGCGTGTGGTTAATCAAATTAACTGAATTAATTACTTAAATTTAAGTATTTATAATATAATATAAAAAAAATGTGGAAAAATCCCTAATAATTTTAATTTAATTTATTTTTATTTAAATTATTTATTTAATTTATTTAAATAGATTAAAATGTGTCAAATATTACCTTTCTTCAAGAATTTTGATTAATAAGTCAATCTCAATTCCGAGGAAAGTATCATCTTTCTCATTAACTTTCGGTTCAATTGTCGCGTAATGTGAAAAAATTTTTTGCAATAGCAAAATTGTCTGGATTTTATATTCGTAAATACTTATAGGATCTAAAAATTTGAAATCTTGTTCTCTTGGAATCTTAGCAAATTCCTTCTTGAATGAAATCATTAATTGAGGCGAGATATCACTTCCTGAATGTTCATCAATTTCCGTCTTCGTTTTTAAATCAAGTTTAGTTGTTTTTGGTGACTTTGTTTGTTTAGGTGATTTCTTTACGATCGTCCGATCATGTTCCATTATTTCAACGTCGGTTTTCTTTGCTACTGGCAGGTTAGTTTCCAAATTATCTCTGAGATAAAAAATAAAAATAAAACTTTTTATTTCTACTTTTAATTAAATAATTTAAATAAAAACTTTTTCTAAAATATTTATTAAAAAATTTAATTTTCTCTTAATTAAATTTAAATTTCTCTTAATTTTGTAGTTACTTAAGTCTCTCAAAAGCCAACAAATGTTTCTGATAAGCGTCGTCGACGATCTGTCGCAACTTGAGGGAAACACAATTGTCGCCAAGAGCGATGCCTTCGATAATTACATTGTCTATGCATAGTAGCGGTATTTGCAATGCCTTAGCACTTCTGCACGCGGTTTCTTGATATTCTAAAGTGATACAATTCAGTAATATTTTCTTTGCGTATTATTGAACATAAAATTACCAGTAAACGGCGCGCCATGAAAGATAATGCAAACTTTCTTGGCTGGTTGCGAGGAATCAAGTTCCGAAATTGATTTTGTTTCGTGACTATCAAACAATTTCTTTACAGGATCTCCTATTCTTTCGCAAGAACTTGGATCTTTACGCAGAGTCTCTATATAGCCTTAGAAATAAAAACAGACATAAAAAGTCACGTTTTTATCAAAACGAATAAACAGTAATGCAATAAAAATTGCACTGCAAGAATTTTTCGTTGAGATAAAGTTGCTTACATAGGAGCAAATTGTGAAGTTCTTGAGGATCGTTTGTTGGTAATATTGGAGGTTCGCGAGGAAAATCGAGTTCGCTAAAAGCTGACATGGACGGGCAATCTCTTTTTGCAGTATCCGTGGAAGTGGATAAATAACCAGTCGACTTCTTCCGTTTTCGTCTGTCGACGTTAAAATCTTTTTGCAGATTCATTTTCGATCTTTCTCGAGTCGGAAATTGTTGGACAAATAATCTCGACGTACTAGACGACTTCTTTCTTGCTCGTATTCTTTTCTTGCGTTCCACGTTTAAAAGTTTGTTGTCGTCTATTTAAACATTAATTATACATTTCTTTATATAGGTTTTACTTAAAGTTATTGATATAATCTATTGTCTTGAAAAAAAGTACTTCAGAAAAAAAATGTTTCAGACGTTGTATGGTTTAAAAAAGGACAAATAACGGTTCAAAAAAATTGTTTTTTAATGCCATGTGAGATTAATCGTCATTTTTTAACGTAATTATGATTTCACATAATATGATTTCTTTAATTATTCGACATATAAATATATTCAGATAGATTTATCAAACAATTAATAGTTTATACATTTGGAGTAAAGTATAATATATCTCATAAACTATTTATTTTTTTTGATAATTGTATTAATTGTACCTTAATACCAAAATTAATCAATTTATGAAAAAGTGTGTAGTTACATATTGCAAATTGCATAATTTTGGAAAAGCAATATGTTTTCTTTACACTAATTGATTCATCTCATTGTTGCATAAAAGTGTTAAAGTACGATTATTAATTATATAAAAATTAATTTTATGTCAAAATAATGCCGGAATAAAGTAGATATACAATATCTCGTAAACTATTCATTTTTCGATAAATTTATTTTTATATTTTACTACCTTATTACTTTAATACTTTCGTATGCAGAATAATTAGAAAAATTATATTGTATAAAAAAATTATATAATTTTCTTTTAAAAAATGGCGATGATTTTTGTATGATTTTGAAAAATTCATTTTTTTCAAAAATTGATTTTACCATTATTGCTCCCGTCTAGACTTTTGTCTAAAACATTTTTCCTAGAAATGCTTTTTTACAAGATAATTGACTGTATCGCTTATAAAATAAGGCACCCTGTATAAGTCCTTGTAGTAATGTAAAATCTTTCTTATTCATAAATATTGTTAAAGACACAGTTATTATTTTCTAGAATGTTTTCCAGTAACATGACATTTAAAAATTATGATCCGTGAAAGGGAGCTTATTTTCAAACACTCTTAGTATGTACCATTGAGCGCAGTGGTACTTTTTTCCTCGATTACTTCCGCCGACAAAGTGTACGCCATCTCGCTCATGAGGCTATTATAGAATTCCATTAAAGATGACGGCATTCTCTCTCCGAGTTTTCGAGGCGGTAATAGGATTTCTTTAACCCCGTAGTAACGAGTCAGTGCCTCTGCGATTCGCTCCTCTTCTAGAAAAAGACTGCAACGCATTGGTTTATTCAATAAAGTGCATTCCACGTCATTTCACTTATCACTTTTGTTTTCACGCTAATCGCCAAATAAGAAAATAACCACATTTTTTTAAGAACAATTTTCACAAAGGCGTAAAATTTTCTTGTTATCTTCTTTTTTTACTTCTGATCTACCGAATTTATTTTCACGCGATATTGATTACCTGTCGAGATGATGCCAGAAAAATTCCACAGAATAATTGCACGTATTTTCGATCGTGAACACTTTTTCTAGTACTCCAGTAGAAAGTATTGTAGGTGAGAAACTAATGTCGAGATCGCTTATTTGCAGTTTATGTTCAATTCCGTGACCAAGCAATGTTACTATTTGCGTTTCTAGACCCATTTTAGCAAAGATTTTTAAATTTACTTTCACGCGACACTAAATAATTGATAATGTTTATGATTATTTAATTTTAGAAATATATACGTAGTTATACATATATGTCTAATAATACCATTTTACGCGGTTTGAAATAGACATTGACGATGTCCGAATGACCAGGCAGAAGAAGACTAGATTTATAATCAAGATGAAATGGACAATCTTCTTGTTTTTTTCGAGCTGTTGATATTTTTGCTTCCCAATAACAATCAATAAAGCCTCTAAAAATTAGAATACATATATATCCGTTTTTTGATAAAAAGCTTTAAATTTAAATGAGAATATGTTACTCGTTTGTCACTAAAATTTTCATCATTAAACATTCTCCCACGACGACATTTTGAAAATCTAATAACTTCGTGTTAACAGTCACGAATGGATAAGTAACGACACCTTTTATAATTATGGGAATGGTAGAACCACGGGATACCTGTGCAATCAAGAAGCTATAACATAATCAGCTTATTTTATTGATATTTAATTATCTCAATGTATTTACTTACTAAAATTGTTGACAAAATATGTCGCCAGAATTTTTAAATTGTATTGAATTTAATTCAATATTATTTGAATGCAAAATATAAAAAGTTAAATTTACTTCTAAATAAATCGAGTGCTGTTCTTTCGTGCTTCTTTCAGCATACTTGGCTCTTGTTGGCTGCCACGTAATAGTCAGGCACGTAGTTTTTCCGACAGTTAACATTGCCTTCTCAAATTGCACGAGAATGCCGGAATTCTCAAGCTGCTTCTTTTCTAATTTTTTTATTGTAACGTCCGCGTTCCAAGGCCCGTAATTGACAATCGTTATCGAATAACACGTTTTAAGATCGATCGCAATGTAACCCATATCTGAAAACAGTTATTGCAATATTAATTATTTCATGAGTACTGCAAATTTCGCTTCGTAACTGTTTGTAAATTAAATTTCAGTCAATTTGGAATTAATTAACTAGAATTAATTAATTTAGAAATAATCAATATTCTGTGTGAATATGTGCCTATAATATATTTAGGAGTATGGAGAAAAGGAATAACAGCGTTCTTCTGCGAAAGAGGATGTTTTATCAAGCTAGAAGTATTCTCTTTGATAAATCGAGTCGCCAGGAGTCTATCAATTGACATCTCAATGTCGACGATACTGGGAAATATTTCCTCGTATGAAATTAAATCCCATCCATAATCTTAAAAATAATTAATAAAAATTATTTAACATTCTCTTTAACTAAATTAGTTTTCTACTTATGCATTTTGTTATTTCATTTTATTTGGAGATCTAATTATGTTCCATGTTCTTACTTAATAAAATTCTTTCGTCCCATTCGAATATTTGACTCTTTGGCTTGTCATTGTCCATATTATACTGTGGTTTTATTTCTCGTTTTTTCTGTAACGCAGAAAGACACGCATTATTAAATAATTTCATCACTTATTTTGTATGTGAGATTTCCTACCATCACGATATAGTCCGGATTTAGTAGTTGAACCGCTCGGTATCCTAATTCCACAGAGTATTGCTTAGAGATGTCGCGAAAAATGTAGGGGTAAACTTGTGGGTAACTTGTAATACCTTTTGCAGTAATTGTTAATGGGTCTGCATGAGTTACCTAAATATTGAGAGTAATGATAATGCGGTATGCTGTAATTTCAGTTGAAATTGTATTTGTATCTTATATACAGGGACCAAGAAGTATCGGACTAATAAATAAAATATTTTATATAAAACTGTAGTTTGTGATTGTGTGATCACTGCAGTTGTATGATCTGGAAGAGAACAAGTAATTAAAAAATTTTTTTTTCGAAAAAATTAATTGTTTAAAGTCTTATAAAAGTTATTGTTTTTTTTAATATGACTTTTTTACATCACTCAAAAAAATATTTTGCTGATGTAGCTAGATTTCTTGCTATTTTTTTGTATCTGCTAAAAAAAATTGTTTGTCACATAAAATTTATAGCAGTAACATTTAACAATACCTTTCAGAAAATTTAAGTCTCATTGCCAATTATATAGTCAAATTTTATAATAAGTATGATTGAATAGGCGCCACAGACAAATTTTCTTTCTAAATTTCACAAAATGTTCAAATATAAATTCTGTCTCTGCTATTTAGATTGGTTAAGTACTAAACATATGCGATATCACAATATTTACTAATCATTTATCTATCTTAGTTAATTTTTTGCAGCCAAAAAATTGTGACTGTAAGACCATTTTTTTGAGTGATGATATAATTCCTCTGTTTATTTTGTATATAAAAGTGTTGGAGTTACAGAAAAAGCAATAGTTTACGAGATATATTATACTTTATGTCAAAGTACATCTGAATAAAGTATATTTCATAAATTATTGAGTATTTTTTCGATAATTTAATCTCCGTATTTTTATATGCAGAATAATTATAGGAATTATATTATATTACAAAAATTATGTATAATAGTTCCAATTTCTTGTTTTTAAGATAGTTTAATTATTCAATACTTTTTGTTCAACATGTATAATAATTTTCAAAATTATTGTCCATAATAAAAATATAAATTATGAAATTTGAATAGTATGTTATATTGTAACACACTTGTAGCTCAAATTCTATTTCGAAAGCTCCGAGTAGCGTGGGTTGGAATTCGATTGTAATTTTCAATGATGATAAAGGATTTACAGATCCTTTATTCGGTTGGATTATTAATACGCTGATAGTAGAGTCGACATTGTTTGTTTTGATTATTATATTTCTTTTGTTTATCGTATAATCCAGGAATATCATACTGTGATTTTCCAAAGTGAAGTTCGATCGACACATTTCGCCAAATAACTGTTGTTATTCGATTGACAGATTAAAAATTACTCAACTAGATGAAATATTGAACTAATTTTAAGTGGAAACAATACATTAAATTATTAAATTAATTAAATATACATGTAAATGTTTTATTTGATTTTTCATTATTTTACAAATGATAATTTATACTGAATTGATAATTTTATTTAATAAAATTAATATAATTATAATAAAAATGAAACGCAAGTTTCGTCTGTGTCTAAAAAAAATAATGCTCTTAATATTAAAATTAAAAAATAACTTGCCTGTTGACCAAAATCGATAACCCGTTTGTCAACGGAATACTGAACAACGTCTGAGCTGGTAAACACATTAACTACTTCAGTAGGTCCCTGAAGAATTTCACAAAGCGCGACAACTTTGACCTGCATAGGCTCAGAAGCATGGAAAATGAAGCGCACATATTGCGAGGAGTATGGAACGAGAATGCCTTCGTGCGGGATGATATCAAGTATCTGGATAAATCATTAACTTCGCGGTTAGCTTTTTAACATTAATTCACTGTAAAATCAGTTTAATATCTAGCCAGAAGTTATAAGTTTAAT
Organism: Solenopsis fugax; assembly: GCA_003595255.1. Classification (NCBI taxonomy): domain Eukaryota; kingdom Metazoa; phylum Arthropoda; class Insecta; order Hymenoptera; family Formicidae; genus Solenopsis; species Solenopsis fugax. The sequence goes on along the minus strand of QKQZ01001730.1, from coordinate 6,308 downwards.
AAATAGCCAGAAGTCTATTAATATACGTGCAATAGAAATTAATTTGATTTAAGTGAATTTTATTGGAAAAAGACGAACATCGTCGAGTAACTCTTTTGTAGGAAGCTTGAAATTTGGATCTATTAGAGCAAGAATTTCTGGATCATCTAAGTGTTGTAAATAGGATGTTTCTTCCGTTAATATAAAAGTATTTCTTAATTTTTTAAGCGTTTCATCTAGCGTTTCTGACCGAACTTTTATTAGCAGGTTCTCTGACTCTGAACCTTGTAGGTCTGCTGTGAAAAGTATGCAAAATAGAAGGGCTTGAAACTAAATCATTAATTAAGCTAAATCGTATTGTAATAATATGAAACATCTTTAATAATTAATAATAATTTACAATAAAAATATACTAAAAGAACAAAATATTAAAATATAAAATAGTAAATATAAAAATATTAAAATAGTAAAATATTAAAATATATTTTGAAATAAAAAATATTTAATAATGCGTACCATATGATGTTGAAGTCGATAAATCGAGAAATTCACTTTCAGTTTTCTGACTCTCCGATTTATTTTTGATCTCGTAAGAGTAGGGATTAAATTTGTTATGGTCTGTGTTAATTTGTAGTTGTGTATGATTTGCGAAATTCTGTTAAAAGAATGCTTAGTCATTTATTATTAAAAATTATTGAAAATAATTATAACAAATTATTTGTTTAAAAAATTGGTTATACAATAACTGAGTTGTAATCGTAGTATGATACAGTTAAAATCTAGAGAAGGAGCAAACGAATGATTATAGCAGGATGCTCAATAATATTTCTTATTTGATTTTATATATGGTACATTTTCTAGTTCTTTAAATTACGCGTCATTATTTTCGGCCTTGAAACAGTCGTTCTTAAGTTGAATTGGAATATTATAATATTATAATAATATTATATTATATATTCTTACTCTGAGATAATATTTTTCGACAAATATTGCAGAATATAACAAATTTTTTACAGTATTTTACATTATTTTAGGGGAAGAGGAGGATCTTATTAACACAATAATATATATTGTTAGCATCAGTATTATTAAATTATCAGTTTAATATTGTCATATTATTATTTGACTTAAGAACTGCGTTTCAAAACTGAAAGTAATGACCCAATTTGAAGAACTAGAAAATGTATATAAAATCACAAGAAATATTATTGAGCACCAAGATCCCGCTATACATTCGATTCTCTAAATTTTAATCAAACTTTCTTTAAATTTTAATTAATTTTCTTATTTATTGTATTTATATTTCACTGGACCTCAATTCCAACGTTATGCGCTGCACGTTGAATTTCAATACTCTCTCCGGCCCATAGAAATTTGTATATCACAGGAATTGGTCCATTATTAGTCATCTTCAATGTTTCTTTTGCGGTTGAACCCGAAATGCAGTTAATAATCAAATCTTTGCTATATAACGTAATATTCGGGAAATTTACCGCACCTTTGCATTGAATTTTGTCCTGAAATTAGATATGCAAAATTTTGTATAGCGCGAATCGATTTTGCAGTATATTATCTTCCCAGTACCTTATTAGGATGCTCGTCATATTCAAACCAGAGCACGCCGTTATACTTTCGTGAATATGGTTTATCAAGATTTATATTTGGCGAAAATTTTACCCGAATTGTCGTCGTAGTTCCATCCGTTAGAACAATTTTCTTTTTATGTACTAACTTTTTATTATTACTTATCAAGTAAAAAGGAGCGTCCGTATACAATAAAACGTTTAAACTTAATCGTGATTGATTTGTCACTATTAATTCATCTAAAAATCAACAAATTAAAAACATCATTATTTTATTTAGTATAATGTCTCACAAAACTGTTTATATTTCAATAATATAAAAATCCTAATTGTTTATCACATAATAAAGTTTGATGCCCCAGTGCCTCATAGATGCTCTGGAACGGCAAACAATTTTTATATTAGAATATAATATGAGCATATTCAGGATTTTTGAGGAAAGATCTCATCATTCACATAAATAGTAACTTTTGCGTTAATAAATTTTTTAATATTTTTAGAGCTTAGGATGTTTTCCTGTTTTTGAATGGGAAAATTATTAGGATTTGTATATCATAATTTTTTCCTTGAAGAAAGTATAAGCAAAATATAGATATTAAAAACAAAATGTGCAATTTTTTAATATTACTACTGTTGTTATAATATACAAAATATTTGTGTAATAATATTATTTATATAGATATGGAAAGATTTCCTAGGGAAAGAAGTTTCTAAAAGATTGAAAGGAATATAGAACAAGGCTTATGTGAGAAACGTTGATAAATATGATTAAAAATGTAGATAATATTAAGCTAAAGTTAAATAAAAAGAAAGGATGAATAAATGTAAAAAGATCGAATCAATAGATCGAAGATCATTCAATATTTATAAAATAAAAGTTCAAAGATGAACGGTGATTCTCTCTCCCTTCCTTCGATCATCTATGCTCTGGAATATTATATTGCGTAACTTTTCCGGATAGCTTACCTCGCTAAAATAGTTTGGAACATGTTAGTATACAATTTTCTACCTGTCTGTTGCAATTCTTCTCCCTCGGGACATATATCAATATGAAACGTTAACTCTCTTTTGTTAAATGCAATTCGTGGTTCTGTAAATGTAGCTTTAAATGTGGAGGTTCCGATCAATTTCCGCTTTCCTTGTCCGAAAATCTGCTCAAATATATACCAATCTTCGACCAAGATTTCATTTCTTTAATGCAAAGAAATATTTTATTTACATTACTCAACATAAGAAATGTAATTATGAAAATCACACACAAATAAGATTTTTTGTTTTTAAAGTATGAAACATAATTTTATTGTAAAAATAGTTATAATATCTTTCTAATCAATATTATTTTAATTTATGATATGAATAAGAATAAAAAACTAAATCGAACTTACACATCCCAACATATCTTGCATTGAACTACATTGGAACTATTAGCTGAAATTTCCACTGTGGATGGTTCAATTTGAAATTTTCTATTATAATATAAAATTTTAGTATCCTGGCTAAAGTTAGAATTAGAAAAATAAATTTTTAAATAAAGTTATGCAATCACTTTGGCAAAAAAGTTTGGCTTTTCTGAATGCGCACTTCTGGATCGTTCGACCATATTATTTGACAATGACGTGTGCCAAAATTTTTTATGGTTATTGGTAGACTCAAATTTTGGTGGCTGTTAAAATTAATAAAACGTATAATACGTATAAATATTTTAAAATTATGTTTTGTTAGTACTTCATTATTAAAACAAGTTAAAGTTTTATCAATATTATGGTTTACCTAAAGAGAAAACCCATGTCGAATATTGGAAATATCTGCGGTTCAAAAATAACGCTGCAACCGATTCCAATCGCAATTATATTAATGGAAAACGACCGACTGTTGATGACATGCACGATTATATTATCATTGTATTTACCAGTGTCACGCAAAAACAGTTTGACTTTAATCTTTGTAGATTCATTCGGTCCAACTTCACCAAAAGTTGGCTCAACAAGCCACAGTGACTTTTTCGTAGGCTAAGTAATGAAAGAATATGGAAAAGCGAATATAATTTCTATAATCGCTATTTTAATAAATGTGTAGAGTATCCTGCACGGAACTTGTAAATACGCTCTGTTTATCGCATTGAAATGAAATTATTTCGAAAATTCGTGTATATATCAATATTTTTCTTGTATTAAATTTATAAGTTTATGCAGAAGTCAAGAATATTGTAATGTAGTGCCTTTATTTTGTGAAATAATATGTGTACATACGTGTATATGTAATATTTTCGCTTTATAAAAGTGTTTGCAATTGTTTCTCTAAATAAAAAACTTTTAAACGTATTAAAAAAAATTTTTTATCACATAATCACACTTATTAAAAAAATTAAGAGAAAATTGTAAATAAATCTTTAAGTAATAGCTTGTATTGGTCATGGTATAAATAGAAAGGTGAACCAATGCGCATAATGGCGGAGGTCTAAAATCTTGACCAATCAGAGCTTGAGCTTTTACTTAAGCGCGCTGATTAAAAGTTTCAAAAATGAAATAAGATTGTCTAATGCAATTTCAATAAAAATTGCCAAATTTATTTAAAATATATAAGCAAAAACAAAATTTATAACTATACAGATTGTTTGTTACACATGTTTTACTTTTTTGCTTGATCAAAATGAGTCCTTGTGTGCGCGCGCGCGCGTCTGTGTGTGTGTGTGTGTGAATACTGTGAATACAGTCAGAGATAAGGACCCCGAGGTTCGTCAGTCCCCCGGTATTTTACGACTCCAAACCCTCTCTGCTGTGTGTGTGTGTGTCTATGAGTGTGCGTGCATGTTAGACTTAATTAAAAAATTAATGGATTAAATGTTCAAATTGTTGTCCGTTTACTGCTTGACAGTGTGCCAACCGCATGTAGATATTATACTTTGCAGTACATTTTCTAGCATTTCCTGTCCAATTGAATTTGAAACGTTTAATATTCTTGCTCGTAATTCATTAATGGTTGCCGGTTTTGTTTCGTATACTTTGCTCTTCAAATATCCCCAATAAAAATAGTCGAGTGGGGTTAGATCTGGTGATCTCGTGGTAAGCCACCTTGTCGTGGTGAGGGGGCTCTTCCCTCTCCAAGTCGCCCTGGGCTCTACCTCGAGCTTGCTCGTGGTGGAGGATGGGCGAGGAGGAGAGTGAAGCTAAGAGCTTACCGTGCCTCAGCCTGCTGGGGCACACCTGTATGAATGTGTGAGTGAATGTGGTGCGGTGGAAGGTCTTTCGGATATTCCCCAGAGACTAGTNCCCAGAGACTAGCCAAGGGGGGAGTAGTAGCCCCCCGACCGGGGAGTGATGCGGCGCCAGTACCTGACCTCTGCGGGCTAATAAACGGGAACGTAAGTCCTGTGAGCTTGCTCACAGGCAAAGTCCGTGTGAACCCGCATGTTCAACGTGGGAAGACCGTCGCATCCCTCTGTCTGGAGCCAATCTGGGGGTTGAAGATTGCCTGAAGGCACACGTATGGAGGGTTACCTGGTCAGTATTCCCTCATACCCGGAGCTGCATAGGGCAAATTGCAGCAACGTCTAGCCTGAGGTCTGGGTTAGCGTTCCGCTCGGATCGGGGCGCGCCCTTTCGATAGGGGTGACGAGAAAAACCTTTAGCATCATTTATGATGCGGGCCTATCCCGTAACATTTTCTTATAGAGTCACTACTGTGTCAATAGGATTGACCATCCGACAAACCGCTTCTCGGCTTTGGCACATATAACTAGGGTTTATTTTCCGGTGGGGATAGTGACCCTACTGCGGTAGGGTCCCCATGATGGGCGAACCACCGTAATCATTGTGTATATGCAACATGGATTCTACTAATACACAATCCAAGGAAGATGAAGAGACATCCTGTGGAGGGATGCCTCTTAGTGTTATGGAGAGTACGTCCGCGAGTGTGGATGTACTTATGGAGGGGGTAATGGCTGAGGCGGCAACTGGATCCGTCTCATCGTCAATGGCCTCTTCCTTACCGGGCACGCCGGCCTGTGTAAGGAAGAGATTGAGGGACTACCCCCAAGAACGGTGGTGGGGCTCATAGCCCTGTAGAAAAGCCCAATCCCAAAAAGGCGGGTGTTCCCGCCTTAGAGGGAAAGAAAAAAAAGAAGAAGAAAGAGGCTGCTAGGACATCAACGATGGCTAGCAGTAGTGAGGGCGATGGGGATGGTGACCTGTCCAGTCAGGCGTCGCGCCAGTCGTTTTTCAAGCCCCCTAAAAAGAGGGGACAAAGGGGCCCGGGTCGGGCCAAGGGGGGCCCCCTGACGACCTGGATGAAGCGGAGGCTCCCTTGGGCGGAGAAAAAATGAGGGAGATCTTACCCTCTCGAAGGTGCATGGAGGCGAAGAAAAGAACCTACGCCTTAATCCAGGAGAAGAAGATGGCCACGTTGCTTGATCTGTCGACCATGGCTGCAAGTGCCATTTCCAGGCTGCATTGGGTAGCTCAGGAGGGCACTGCCAATATGCAGGGAGGGTTAAGGAGGGAGCTATGGGAGGCGTCTGAGGATCTTGGCGCCTCTCTTGGACTCCTATTAAAGCGGGCGGATGCCAATGTAACTCCCCTCAGCGTGGGAGCTGAGCTAGAGGCTGTCAGAGCCGAATTGGCTTTCCTCAAAACTGAGCTCACTTAGGTGAGGAAGGAGAGAGATGAGGCGAGAGCCTTGGTCGAGGAGGTGCGTAAGCGGGACGCTGTGCTGCCCCCGGTGCCTCGGGATGGCGGGGGTGATGGG
>QKQZ01001728.1:0-15672 GCA_003595255.1 Solenopsis fugax | reverse complement strand
TTTTTACATTTTATCATCTTAAAACACAAATTTCAGAATATTCACGGACTGATTACGAATTACTCCGGGTTTATGGCATATACATATAATTGGCACTGGTCGACATTTTTATATGTAGTTCAAAGCAAGTACATTTCCTTGTTTTATCTATAACGGCATTGTGAAGGGGAAGGTTCAACCTTTCAAACCGTCAAACTTTTTTTTTTAATGAATACAGGACTCAGGAAACGCAAAAGAAAAAAACTGCACCGAATAGCCCTGGTCTCCCCTACATATTGTCGATTTTTAATAAGTCTTGAAATAGTGCGATTTAGACAACGGGTCTCCTAAATCCTAAATCGCACCACAGGTTAATATTCAACTGCCTGAAACAAAGCGACATCTTTCTGTTAAATTCTTTCTTCTCGAATTAAAAACGCGTTAGATAAACATAATTTTATTAAATCAAAATAACACCGAAACGTAGTACTCTCTAAATTGTCAATTTGAAAAATATAAGGGCTATTAGAGTAAAATGCGGTTGTTGTTGCGCACAGTTTAAAAATTATTTATTTACTTCTCACATGCAGAGAAGTCTTACAAAACGAACGTTTCGACTCTGATTCGAGTCATCTTCAGCTACCGAAAAACAACGTTACATAATATTCTCGCGCGCGGTCTTCTCTCTGGTTTGAACAATTCACCGGTTTCAAGACCAAGGACAATATTTCGCTGGTAAAAAGTTATAAAGCGTTAAAGAATGACGCTTATAAGTTAGGAAATCTGTCACACTCTCTAGTTGTATTTTTTTTGTATGTAACATTTTGTTCGCTTCACAACTTCGGTCTCGCTGATTGTCGCGGACTTGGAAGTATTCCGCTTATTTGAATAAGGTCGAATGATTGTTGGAAACTGAACAATCCTAGTTGAACTTAAAAAGCACTTTATTCGTCTTGTATACTAAGCATACAGCGTGTCGCGAAACAAAAGACAAAGACGGGGCAGCGCGCGCTCCGATGATCCAGCAAGCCTCGCGCTTCCCTGCCCCGCCAGCCGAATCCTCACCCCAGCTACTCGATCCACCGAGGCTTCGAGGATTCGGCCGGCAGGTGCAGCCACCTGGCTAAACATCGAATGTATGAACCGGAGCAGTCGCGTGCTCCGGGTATCCCGCGACAATACAAACGCGAACACATTTCTTTGTAATACTATATATTTTTATTTTAATAAAACAAAGTCTTAACAACAGCTTTTTTACATTTTTTCATCTTAAAACACAAATTTCAGAATATTCTTAGACTGGTTACGAGTTATCCTGGGCTTGGGGCTATTCGAAATACTTGGCATTGATCGACATTTTTATATGTAGTTAAGAGCAAGTACATTTCCGTGTTTTATCTATAACGGCATTGTGAAGGGGAAGGTTCAACCTTTCAAACCGTCCAACTCTTTTTTTAAACGAATACAGAACTCAGGAAACGCAAAAGAAGAAAAAACGCAACGAATTGCCCTTCTTTCCCCTATCTACCAAAGATACTTGGGTACCTCAATATATTTTGTATTGAATTCTAATATATACATATTTGTGCTTATACATATATAGGGGAGACCGTGGCTATTCGGAAGACTTTCTTTCTTTTGCGTCTCCTGAGTCCTGTATTCATTAAAAAAGAAAGAAGTAGGACGGTTTGAAAGATTGAACCTTCCCCTTCACAATGCCGTTATATTATAGATAGAATACGGAAATGTATTTGCTATGAACTACATATTAAAAAATGTCGATCAGTGCCAAATGTTTCGAATAGCCCCAAGCCTGAGGTAATTCAAAACCAGTCCGGGAATATTTTGAAATTTGTGTTTTAAGATGAAAAAATATAAAGAAGCTGTTATTAAGACTTAATTTTATTCAGAGAAGGATATGTAGTATTATTAAGAAAAGTTGCATAGAATAAAAAAAAATAAACACACAATAGAGAATTTTATTGCTTCAGCGTTTTCGGAACAAGTCAGGGACTATTCGTATTTCGTTATTACACCTGTTGAGTATTAAATTGTGTATTTTAGTACATATAACGTGAATATAAAAAAAAATCGTCCGAACGACGATTCGAAGTTCGGTGTTTCGAATAGCCCTGGCGTCAACTCTGCGCAGTCAACTCTGCGCATTGTTGTGTATGGTCTACAAAAATAAACATCATACAGCAAAAAGTAAACACGAAATGTTTCAAATACATTCAACTGGACACGATACATTCAAATTTTCAAAAAGAATCTTATTTATCTTACTTAAATTTCGAAGAAATGCTGACTGTCAGAAATTACTTGGACTGTCGCAAAACACATATTTTTCACTGTCACGACTTCAATATGACGCTGTCGTCAACGAAACTTTACTAGCAACGTCGTTATATTAGGACGCGTATACAGTATTTAAAGTAAAGTTTTAACATATACCCATACAAAGATATAATATTTCCATTTTTTCGAATAGCCCTAGTCTCCCCTATTAGTAACAAAGTTTCTATTATTCTTAACATGTTGAGTATAGTGAAGCATGATGATAATGCTATGTAATTCCTAAATAATCCCACAAAGAATGTACGAGTACTGTGATTGAATTTATATGCGAAGTGATGCGATTTTAAAAGCCGCAATGCGATACGACAACCTTATCCTATTTAGGAACCTCCATATATTATGTATGACTAATAAAACATAATCGCTTATTTTTTAATGTAGGATATTCATCCACAATTATTAAAAAATCATATTCAAAATCGTCTAAAAAAGATTGAGAACAGTAATGCTTTGGATTGGTCGACTGCTGAAGCATTAGCAATCGGTTCTTTATTATATCAAGGATGTAACGTAAGATTAAGTGGACAGGATGTGGGCCGTGGCACTTTCTCACAGAGGCACGCAATGCTCGTTGATCAATCAACAGGAGGTAAACTTTGACATATAATCGAAAATAAATATTTACATAATTTTGATTTATTGAGATAATTATTATGTGTCTATTGAGACTATAATTATTATATAGACATATGTATTTTAGCTATCGTTATTCCGCTAAATTCGATGGTTGATAATCAAATTGGCAAATTAGAGGTAGCTAACAGTATTTTATCTGAGGAAGCTGTGTTAGGTTACGAATACGGTATAAGTATAGCATCACCTTTTACATTGCCTATTTGGGAAGCTCAATTCGGAGATTTCTTCAATGGAGCACAAATCATTATTGATACATATATAACAAACGGAGAAGCAAAATGGATGCTAAGTAGTGGCTTAACAATGCTTTTACCACATGGATATGATGGTGCTGGTCCGGAGCATAGTTCATGTAGACTTGAAAGATTCTTACAATTAACGGACAGTAGTGAAAACAGTGTCGATGGCGATGATGTTAATATACATATTGCTAATCCAAGTGAACCAGCGCAATATTTCCATTTATTACGAAGACAGGTGAGAGAAAAAAATTCATTGTTAAAAGCTAGGAGACAAAAAATATGATCAAGAAAGAGCATATGATGAATATGACAAACAATATCCTATTATTATACTTGAAATGAAAAAAATTATCTAACAACTTCAATCTAATCTGTTTAACTTCAAATCTATTTAACCAGATTACAGCTAAAACATTGAGAAAATCGTGCTGTAATTACAATATTCATGATCAAAAGAATTGCCTAATATAAAGCGATTTTAAGATAAAAATTCTGATGTCTCATTCGATCTGTACTTTAAGTGCAATTAAGGTGCAGATAATCTTATTTACCTAGATAGCAAAATAATAACAATTTACTAATTAACAACAAATCGATCAAATTTTGACTACAGATCCGTAGTCTGTTCGATCAATGTTGTACAATACTCAATCTGTCAACAAAATTTGTTGACATGCTATATCAGCATGGGGGAATTAGACAAAATGATGTATTGCGCATGACAGCACGACCAATCAAAAATCTGTCCTAAATGTAAGTGCGACTTACAATTTTTCTACGAAGTGAATATGTATAAAAAATATTTATTACTTAATTTTAATTAACACAAAAATGAATAATAAGTCGTATAAGTAAGATTAAGTAAATAATAGTAAGTTTAATAATGTTAAATAAATTATAACAATTTTTTAGCATTAATAAGGTTGCATCCGCCGCTCGCTTCCACACACACACACACAACTCTCATATGACACTCCCGCACTCGCGATTAATCAACTTAACGCGGAGGCAACAATATTACATTTAATATAATATAATATTATAATATAACACACAACATTTATACATATAACTTAACATTTTAAAAATAATATAACAATTAATTTATAAGCAACATTTTGAAATATAAACTTTCTTTTGAGAAAAATGCCATAAAAGATTCAAAATTCCTTTTTCATAATTAAACCAACTTTTTGAAAAATTTTACTTGGATATATACAATTACCTTTTAAGAAAAAGACGAGCAAATCGTCTGTATTATCCAAAAAATCTTTCGTAGACACCTAGCTGTAACAACTGTGCGATTATCTGTGCATATAAGCCATATATCCAAGAAAATATTTAAGATCTTCTTGACTGATTGTATCGCCAAAACATTTCTTTAAAAATCATTCAATAAACTTATTTCTGTAACAGTTGGAGTATAATTACTTAAGTCCAACTAGAAATTGCATATAAGAAGAAAAGTTAAGAACATGTTTTAAAATATGTATAAATATTTATTATGTTTGTTGTGTATGTTATATTATTGTTGTATTAAAAATAAGAAGAATTAATAATGGGAGTAATAACATATATTATTATTTTATTGAATAATGTTAATAATTAATATTTTATATTAAAACTTCAATGATTCATCAAAGTGTTGTTTAATAGATTCTAGACTCAAAGCACCGACGAGGTACTATTAAAAATGGCCTTAGGGGAGTTTGTGTAACTGTTAAACTTTAAATGATAAAATGATAATATAGTACTAATTTTATGATTTATTATTATCCTGATGTTTCGTAGATATGTTTATGTATTTATAATCCAAAAGTTCTCGATTTTTATTAAAAACTGCAATTTTAACGTTATCATCTAAGTTTGATTATTCACAGAGATAATAACTAATCAAAAAGAATTGAAATTTTGAAGCAATATATACTCAACACCAAAATTAGCGACCAAAAATAGGCGAAATTCAAGAGAGTGTAACTTTGTCAAAAATGATCGAAAAAAATGTTCAAAAAAGCATTTTAAAGCTTGAAATCTCTAGTTTCAAGATTGATAATTTGTTAAACGATTTACAGATTGTTTACGAAGTTATGCGGATTCAAATGGGAATGCGTCAAATCTCAAAATTGTTTATAAACTTCAAACGAATTCAGTCGATTTTGATAATTTTGTCTGCCACACAGTTTGAATTTTTGATATGGGTATCAGCGATCTCAAAAACCCCCAGACAGTGATTTTGAAGGTTATTATGCAAAATTTTATGCAAATTTAATCACTAAAAACGATTTTTCAGTATATATTTATTAATAATAAATTATTTATTTAAAATATGATTTCTAAAACTTAATTTATTAGTTAGAGGAAACCTTTAGCAATCCAGCAATATCAAACATGCTAAAGGAGTACGTGAAACAATTGATTCACTAATAAAATAAGCTTGGATGGTAGATGTAGCTTCCAGAGCTACACCGTCACGCAAAGGGTTAAAGTGATGGTCACACCCGTGTCCAATAATATTGTGTGTCCGCGAAAATTTTCCAAATGTTACGTTGATTTAATTGTGTCAAGAACAAGATCCTTTATCATTTCTCCAAGAGATATGGTTGTTTTAATTATATCAGGGACATAACATTCGATCATTTCCAAAAGAGATTTGATAAAGTTAGATCTAATAATGATGGACTTAAAAAAAATCGATTTAAAGTTGTGAATCTTGAGAGGTATAAGTAGTATGATTTTTAAGGTTCTAAAATTAAATATGATCACAAATATACACACACACACGCGCGCGCGCACACACGTATATGTACGTATGCACATGTATCTTATTACGTATAAGTATACAATACTTAACGAGCAAAATTTGAATTTTGTATCACAATAAAGATATATTATAAGAAATTAATAAACGATAACACTTTCGATGAATATCTAGATCCAAACGAGTTCACCGCATAGGATTGCGTGAAGACTATGATTTCAAATTTTCTTGGGAAACATCGAGCTGAAAATTACTGTAGGTATATTAATAGATGATATGATAACCTCTTTTGAAAATATTGTTAATATATCAAAATCTATTTTTTACACCACCATCTTGAATTCTTAAAGAAACGGCTTGCTACAGAGTCAGTTAAATAAAATGAAAAAATTCATCAACAAATCATGCAGCTGGAAAGTCAATATAAAGAAAAATCTTTTCTTACAATGCTTTCTGATTTCTATTGGTCAATTGTTGTATAAATTTAAAAAATATTAACATATAATACGTTTAATACAAATATATTTAAGTAAAAGACTCTCGAGATTTAACAAAATTAGAATCAAGTAAAAAGACTAATGCGAGTCCAGCGCGGTTCGTAATGCGCAAAACAGATACATCAGTCATAGACAAAATATTTTTTTATTCAATAAAAAGTTTGAACGTTTTGACTCAGCTTTGGAGTTATCATCAGCGTGTAACAATTCTAATAACAAGTTCAATTGAATTATCTGGCCACCGTCGATGTGCGGATGAGTCACTAATTTTGTTGAATCCGAAGTGCTAATTTCCCACCGTGAATATTGTCAGAGGAGATGGTCGAAAGCTGAGTCGAAACGTTCGAACTTTTTATTGAATAAAAAAATGTTTTGTCTATAACTGATGTATCTGTTTTGCACATTATGAACCGCGCTGGACTCTCATTAGCCTTTTTACTTGATTCTAAATTTAAGTAATACATTTAATTTGGTCAATAAAAAACTCATTTAATGCAAAAAAAGTTATGTTTGTAATTGTGTGTATATACGTGTATACATATATTTGCGATCATATTTGAATCTCAGTATCCTAAAAAACGCGCTACTTATCTTTCAAAATTCATAACTTTAAATCGACGATCCATTCTGATAGAATCTAACTTTGTCAAATCTCTTTGAGAAATGATAAAGGGGCATATCCCTGATTTTGAATTAACCCTTAAGGCGATGCTGGACTGACGGTGGCACTCACTCGACGTCGGTACTANGACGGTAGAACTCACTCGACGTCGGTACTGCAGATCGTTACAGATTTTTCTTCGACGTGAAGTCTAACGACTATGGGCCGCGCGCGGGGCAAAGAGTAAGGGAAACAGGTTAGCGCTCTTTGTCAAACGCACTCATCTGTCCTTGTTTTTCGACTTTAGCGCCATCTATTGCAAGATCTCTCCACTACAACGAACGCAATTTTTGCTCTTTCCACCAAATCCGCGTGCAAATTACATAAACAATTTTTAAATAGTCCTTTCTCATACTAGAACTTCTAGGATCATTCTGCAAGCGCCGTATTGTTCTTTCATTTAATTCATTCGCCGCTAACTACTTATTTCATACATACAAAGTCTAAAACTTTTATATGGGGCTCATGTTGTCACGAGTCGGCTGCAGAAGCCGATAATTAAATTGTAATTTATTAATAAACTTTCGTTTTTCGTATTAAATTATAGTTAGCGGCGAATGTTTTTGTCACTACTTTAATTGTGGAGAAAGATTTTGAGATCTATAAAGCCAATTAAGAGAACGGACGGATTTAAAATTAATCGCGTATAGAAACCGGTCCAGCATCGCCTTAAACACATTCGTTCCGGAGAATTACGTTAATACATTTCTCGTCTGGTTGATTCTACTCAATTTTCAGAAGCTATAATTTTGCTTCTTAATCAATATTTTTTAATTATCATTTTTTAAAAATAAAAGTTTAGAATCTCAGTAATGTGACTGCATAATCGGTATTCCCGAAAAATGATTTATTGTGAAGTTATAAAAAAAAAATCACTATAACAAGGGGAAAACTCGCCAGCAATATATCACTAATTTTAATAAAATTTTATGAATGTGTACTATTCACTCAAACCTTTACTGTAGTAAAGCCGTAAGTTGCGAAAATAATGCATTCTCGAGAAAATGTCGATTAAATATATCCAGCACCTGTAGTATCGTTACAGAAGAACAATTGTTGAGTCAGCGGCGTAGCGTTTGGACGTTGACTGCTACGCTTGGTCCCAAGTTCGATCTTCACAGATTAGACTTTTTTTTACTTAAATCTTATATTTTTAAATTGTTATATATAATTTTTAAACCGTTTTTACTGATTACACACCGATATCACTCTCTTTTTGTATCACTAGAGTGCTTACAGCGGCGTGTAATAATTGAAGTTACGCAGATTTATTTCTGGTACGCAGATATTACTGATACCACTCGCATAGTTAAATATGTATTATACCATTTTCCCCAAAACCAAGCAATATAGAAACTATTGAAAAAAATCTTTTGCAGAAATGACAAAAAAGAAATTAAATTAAATTATGTACGCAAACTCACCATATTAGATAGATTTCGAAGAAAAGTTAATTACTTTGTTTTTATGGTGTCAATATAGATATGTAGAATTAATAGACCTCTGATAATTTTGAATGACTGAAAAATTTTAGTGTATCCTTTGTCTAACCTTCGAAAAAGGGGTATTTATTGAAATGATAAAGGGAATCTGGAGAAGGGAGGGAAAGACGGAACAAACGGCTTCTCGTGGACGCACTAGGAAGGAGTGCGTCACGAGTCGAACGCACGTTGGTGACTCATGAATATGGGTCAACGTTCCGTTGAACGCTTTTACGTCTGTTTCCTTAAGTCGTGCGATCGTTGATCCTTATTTGAGTCAACGAACTGAATCGCTGTGACTCGGGATCGGACCAAGTGCTCTCTTATTAAAAGCGAGATATTCCGTTGAGAAAAAAAAACTAAGTCGGTAAAAAAATGAAAAATTTACGATTTTATCCTAACATTAAGATTTATTTTCTTTTGAGAACTAAATTTTTAACAAACTTATAGCCTAGAGGTTTCTTCTTTCTGATACATATTTTCGAATATACATATATGTAAATTAATCTAACTAGGTACATTTTTATTATTACTACATGTGTAATAGCGTGTCTATGTGTGGCTTCTGATCGACTACTTCGGTTACAGTAGCGGAGTTTGGGGGGTAACGATTTAAGAATACGGTGACGGGGACAAGGCGATAGTATGGGTAGCTGTCGGGAGAAAAAACAGGGATTTGGGCTTTGGGGAAAAATTGGGGAAGGTGAGAACGGAGGTGTTCCGAGAAATACAGGGATGATTTGGTGAGAAGGATGGAAGGGGGAACGAAAGTATTACTATTACTTAAATTACTATCGGTTTGCTTTGGACTGGCGATTCTTCGTTTCCTTCTATTCCGGGGATTCCGGACGTGTGCTAACGCAGTTCGCAAGACACGGGGATGACATTTCGCCGGTTCTGGGACTTGCAAGTCCACTAAAATTCAGAGTAGTCAGTTCCTAGGGCTCTGACCAAAAATTCTCTCTCTCTCTCTCTCTCTTCCCTTTTTTGTTGAAAGGAAAATTCTCTTAAGGTGGATCGTGACCGAAAAATTAATAGATTGGTTTTGCAAATTATAACGAAAGTCTGTAGCAAAGTAAATAGTAATGAAGAAAAAACGCTGTGAATCTAACTAAAATAACGTGAGGGAAATGTTATTAGTCTAAAGGTAATCAAACTCGAATAGCGTTATGAAAAACGCTATGAGTCTAATTGAAATTAAACTAAAATAGCGTGAAGAAAATGCTATTAGTCTAAAGGTAATCAAACTCGAATAGCGTTATGAAAAACGCTATGAGTCTAATTGAAATTAAACTAAAATAGCGTGAGGAACCGTGTTAGGATGGGTGTGGTGATTATAATTTATAAATCGTCGCGAGGTAATCAATAGAAATTTACAATTAAATTCGTAAGATATAGAAAGAGAGGGAAGTAACCACGACGAATAGAAATGAAAAAACAGCGACTTACTGTTTGCAAACAATGGATGGCTGGTTTGCTCGGTCAGTTGGGAACTCCAGTGGACGACTGACTGATCACTTGAAAATATCACGCCACGTCTCACTGGCAGAACTTGCCAATCGAGTGTCGTTGAAAATGATAGAGTTGTCGCGGACTGAGCGACGGATAGATTGCGAATGATTTCTGGGCTGGACCTCTTCCTTTTTATATCATTTTGATACGGAACTTCGAGGATTAACTACAAATGTTTTTTTAATCCCCAGGTATAATATTTTCCTATTATCCCGCTCACGCGTTCTTAGAATTTCGGCTCCCAGCCCCTTCATTATCCCTAATGTCCAACTTAGTGACTTACTGCAGAAAAACGCCGTTCTCGTAGATCGGATTATATTTATTTGGTTAATCCATGCGATCCGTCACTGAACTCTAGGAGATCATTACGCAATGATTCCAGTGCTTGCCATCCCTTTTATTTTTAATGCTTTCGGGTAGAGCACTTGTCAGGTGTCGAGCAACTGCGTTGATTCGAGAGACCAATTCCGGCTTTATTTGCGCGGCTAAAGTGGATCGCTTGTCTGTAACCCGCGGCAGGTCGGCCGCATCGCTTAGCCGGTAATCTGGTTCCTCGAATTTTCATCGCCTCGTTCTTCTAATAATTTATGGCACACCTGTGTGCCACCGTATAGCAGGAAACTCGGATTAAGTAAATATTCGTTGCTCGACCCGTTTTATGCACCGATCTCGAAAGAAAAGAATCGTTACTCCGCAGGACGTAACACCTTATTAATTCCTTTATTAAAATCTAAGAATTCATGTTCTTGTAAAATAGATTCGATACATATACATCTTTCAATGAATACAATAAAGATCTTAAAAATAGACAAAAGGTTATTAAGAAATGTTTACTCAATTTTAATTTACTTGTTTTATTCGCCTCTGACATACATACAAATTGTATTTACATTTTAATATGTCTCTACGGAATTAACAAGAGATATTATGCAACGCTTAATACAATTATTATTATTTGCAGATGAATAAGCAGGAATGTTAATACAATTTTTTAATCGCAGAACACAATGCATCTGACATTGTCTGTATTTTCTACGACGTATGAGAAATGATTCGACGATACGTATTTATTATTACATATTTTATCACGCAATTCTTTACAAACCAATAGCTGTTTCTTTTCGTCGGTAATATTACTACAAAAATTATTGCTATTTGATATCACTGAAAAAATCCCACAAGCTTCTCACATTATTGAGCATGTAATACGGGCAGTAATATCTAGGCAGTAATTTGCAGCAATATTATTGCGACAGTGCCGTCGAAATAATCATTGACACTGTAATATCCATTTGTAACATCCAATAATATTTCCAGTGATATTCTGTAATATATCATGTAATCGCCTGTAATATTTCTTATGATATCATATAATATTGTTGTGTGATTGGCAGTAATATTTCTGTGTAATGAACAGTTCTTTTTCGTAAGGGTACACACTTTACAATTTATTAATATGTATATCAATTTTTATGTATACTTTATTTACTTTACTTTTTATTTTTTCTTACTTTATTTTTATGTATACTTTTAATATATTCTTTTTATAAAATTCATGTTATTCATTATGATGTATCAAA
This sequence comes from Solenopsis fugax, assembly GCA_003595255.1. Classification (NCBI taxonomy): domain Eukaryota; kingdom Metazoa; phylum Arthropoda; class Insecta; order Hymenoptera; family Formicidae; genus Solenopsis; species Solenopsis fugax. Next base: position 3,968 of record QKQZ01001728.1, on the reverse strand, counting down.
TATAAGACTAAAGAATTGAGAATATGTAATCGAATCATGAAATGTTATATTTATTATCCTGCATTTAGGTCATGTTGATATAATAGTGTAGATTGAGGCTTTTCTAATACTTGAATACAAAAGAAGGGCACAGAGAGAAAGAATAACATGTGTGTGCGGCTACGCTAACTCATAAAGAAAGAGCGTTTATTTGGTTATTATCAACATAAAAATTTCGTGTGTGCCAACTTATACATAATGTTAAATTGCTTTTCCTAACAGGTCAGAAATCTTATGACTCCTGTACACTGAACGCGGAAATGCTTGCCGCGCGACAAGCGTTTCCGCGTCCTGTGTGCAGGAACCATTATTCGTGCACAAGCGTCATTATTTTGCTACTGCACATCTTCGGTAATACAACACCTTGTCTAATTCCACCTGCTATATCAGCAGATTGGTGGTAGAAATCGAACAGATCTTTGCATGTGAGCAATCTCTTAGCACTGTATATCAGCAAGTTTTGTTCTATTTTTTATAGCAGTTTACCGACATCATTATATATTATAGTGTGCAATTTGCCTTTTTGGCATCAAAAATTGGTAGCATGCTCTATTTATAGTCCGTTCTTATATTCAAGGTCGTCTTGTATTTAATCATAAGCTGTTATAAAACAATCACAGAGCTGTATTAGCATCTTAAGACTGTTCTTAAGACGATCTTGAAAGAGACCATGAGATCTTAAGAATGGACTATGAATACCGACCGAAATCTGTTATTATTAGCTTGATTATATAACATTTATTCTAAAGTTAAATGTATTACATAAAATAAAAATTTGATTTATAATTAATCATATAAATCGTATATATAAATAATTCAAGAAAGCAATATTGAACTTTAATATTAAAAATTTGTTCAAGCAAGTGTTACTACAGAAGTTTTAAATAATGGCATCTAAATAAATTAGTAGCTGTATTAGAAGTCCATTTTTATTTCACAGGTTACTAATAAGAAAACTCCTTCCTGATCTTATTTTGATAAGAAAAATTTAAATATTTGCGATAAATTTGTAACTCGGGGAGGATCTATAAGTAATCCTACCGATTTCGTTGAATATATTAGACTCTCCCACTAATTTCACAGTAAATCAATTTTTTTCCATATGCAATACTTAATAAGAAATCATAGTTTAAAGTTTTTCGTGTGCCTTGTGCGTACACAGAAAACATTATCAAAAAACTTTCTAAAGCTGGATTTAGTCGACATGTATACCAACATAACTATCAATGCTAGGCTAAAAGGTTATTGAAATGACCTTTGCAATGCAATTTTAGTTAACTACATGAAATATACATATGACAGGACGAATTGACTAAAGTTGGTATATATTTGACATGTCGTTTGGAACTAGTTTCAAAGATAAAGGGGAAGGTGGTATTATAGTCACCCATTTACATTTTATTCAATAACATTTTTAACCCTAGAAGAGATACGTGTTTCCTAACTACATTATATGTTTAATTGTGGGGTCCTGCTGAACCCCTGTATCCTTTCTAGAGTTAATAATCAATATCTTATATTACTTAACGATTAAATTCAGCAAAATGTTGTTTAATAGATTCTAAGACTTAAATTTATAAAATATTTATTACTTAAAACGCATTTTATAAAATTGTGACTATACTACATAATAGGTCGAAGACCTCGAAAAGGAACAAGGATGGTAATATGGACCACTACAAAAATAAAAAAATTGATTTTATTTAAAAAAATATACTCAATATTTTGTTAAAATTATATATTTTTATTTTCCATAACTTAGAATTTTCTTGGTTTCAAATTTTTCTGCGTTCAGAAACATTAGAAACATCATTTATTCTTATTTAATATTAAACAATAAAGATAAAATGATATCTCTAATGTTATTCAATGCAACCCTGTAAAGTAACAATCGATTTATTAAAGAATAATTTCGATATGAAAATCTCAATAGTACTCACATGACCAACACGCTTCTATGCTCACCTTAATAAAATGCTATGTTATTAAATAACTTTGCCTAACTCGAAATGTGTATAGCCGTAAAAAGTAAAATAACAAAAAAAACACTCGGGTATATACACATTTATGTAATAATATGCACAATTTTAAAAACAATGAGGAAGTAAAACTAAAGTGTAATTTTTTGTTAAAATGTATCTTAAAAAGTTTCGAAATGCTCAAAGGTAAAAATGTCTTAAAACAATTGTCAGCTATTATGTATTCTTGGTAATAAAAATTTCTTATAATTTTTCACAAAATTTCTAATAATTTGTGAGAAATATTTCATAATTTCTCAAATGGTAATTATTTAGTATAGGGGACCCAGCTCCAATCACCTTGACCTTGACATATGTTGTTAAGGTCATCATCCTGGATGACCTTCAGAAGGTTTTAGTTGGTGCTCATAATTTATTAAAAAGTTATTAACAAAACAAGTTTAACAATATAATGTTTATTTTAACGCTATAATTTTATTCATCTTTACTATTTGTTGTAACATCATCATCATTATTAATAACATAGAACATAGCCATTATTTCAAAAAATTGATCTATACAATCATGGTATTGAAATTGCCGTTTAAATACAAATTCAGCAAAGTAATGATCATAGTGATAATGTTTAATTCCATAACGTGTAATTCCACATCGAAGCACAGAGAGGGGTGGGATGGGTCTCGCTTTGCGTGAAAAGTAAATATACGTATGGTCACCACTCTGAAATATATTACTGGAACGCGCACGAGAGCTAGATGGTGATCCGACAAAGAGGATCCTAAGAGATATCTTTGTCTCTTTTTAGTACAATCTGATGAAAAGTTTCATCGTACTGGCAAAATCTCAAGTAGAGATCCTATAGTATAACAAAGATTCGCCAACAGTCACGTAATCGTAATATTTCGCTAATTGGCTAGAGTTTTTCGCACGTGATTTAAACTCACGTAACCATGTAGTGCGGCTACTGTCAACATCGACTCTTGTAAAATGGTTAGTAAGTCATCCTTTAATGTTTTTTGAATATTTATATATTATTATTTCGTACTTTGCACTGAATGTTGCATACTTTGTGTATAGAATTTACATCCACGATGCCAACCTGTTGCACTGCATATCGCTGTAACAATAATAGCAACAAAGGTTATACAGTCTTTAATTTTCCATCGGATGCAGATCTTTACAGGAAATAGGTAATCGCTTTAGATAAAAGTTCAGATTGGCAACCCACAGCTGCGCAACGAACTTGTGAGGTAAGTATTTGGAATTAATGCATTTCCAGATATAAAGGAAATGATGCTTTTGACAGCTTGAAATTTTTATTAATATTTATCGTATTTTTCAGTTTTGTAATATTTTCCTATATTTCAGGTACATTTTGATCGAAAAGACATAACGTTCGTCGCTAAACAGAAGCAAATACGTAAAGATGCCGTACTTCGTTACTTCTGTACATACATGCCCGTATACGCATGCCGATCACTGCCCATTATTAAAGAGTCCGATTTCTACAAAGTAATTACGGACAGAATCAAATATAAATCAAAATAAATTAGATAGGGATATTAATTTAATAAATCTGATATAAATTCAAGACAAGCTCTAATCCCTTATGAAAAAAACACTCAAATTTTGAGTGTTTACCCTGCTGAAAAAGTCCAATTGAAACCATTNATTAGAAAATCAATCCTATTTGCTTTAATAAGATTGAATCATGTTTTTGAACCTGCATTTTCCATTAAAACATAATTATTCTTAAATGTGTTGTATTAGTTTCAAACGTTTTGAATCAGATTTAATAGAAATATTTATAATTGAAGATATTCGACTGTTAATGTAATACATACAAATTGAAATAAGAACGCCTTCTACGGTCAAGCTGGATCTTTTTATAAATTTTACTTGTGTGATTTTTATATACCTGTTTTCAAATTCAACCAACTACGCGCCGAA
>QKQZ01001723.1:0-26953 GCA_003595255.1 Solenopsis fugax | reverse complement strand
TTTTCTGACACCTGCGGTGTAAATCCCCCCGCGGCGTAAATACCGCAGTTACCCTAATTATAAAATAGTAAAAATTTTTATTTTTTCTGTAAAATCATAATATTGTGAAAGATACATCTTTCTTTTTTTAAAGATATATCTTTCTTTTTTGCTATTGCATATATATATATATATATATATATGCAATAGCAAATGGAACATTTATATTTAATAAATAAATAAACACGGTGACTGTGAGTAAAATAACGAATGTCGTGCGTGGAGAAGATGACACATTATGTAATATGTTGAGAAATTTAAAAAAATTTATTTATAATGTAACTTTTAAATTTGTCTTACATAAGATAATTAAAATAAGTATAATAAACATATTTCATAATAATATGACTTGGCTCTACGTGATTTTCTGAGAATCTAATTTTAATTCAAGCACATATATTACTTTTATTTTTTTTTAATATTACTTTTAGTTTTTTGTTCCATTTAAGAAACTTAAAATAAGGCTAATAATAAGCATACTTCTGTACGACACAACTTGTTTCTAAGTGATAATTTTATGTATGTGATCCTAATTTTAATTCAAATTAATATATAAAATATAATTACATAATATAAAATATTTATATAAATATGTATAATAATATATAACTTATCAAAACTAAAAATGTTAGACTCTCGAAATTGTCAAAGTTGAATTGTATAGGGCTAATGAGAGTAACCGCGCGGTAGTTTGTGCGTAATAATATTCTTTTATTCAAAATTTAGCCCTATACAATTCAACTTTATATAACTTATATTCTTTAAATGTAACTTTTAGGTTTGTCACATTTAAGAAAATAAAACTAATACTAATCATCTGTGCAATATGACTTGATTCTATGTACAATACAAATAATTCTAATATGACCGGGAATTATAATAACAAATTAAAATAATAAATACTGAATTATATACATACCGGTCGAAACCAGTTCTTAGTGCTCAATAATTTTTTTTTTTCTAGATGAATTTTATAAACATTTACAAGATTCCCCCAAACTGCGCGTCGCAATTTTGCCGGACTTAAAACACAGCTACATGTATAAAAAAGGATCCAAACGTTACGTCATCACGAAATTAAATTGCTAATCAATTTATTTATTTATTTGATGCTTGTACGCATCTCTACTATTTTGATCCTGGTCGAGGTAATATTTTTTGCAATAATTTGTTTACAGTTTTTCGGAGGGGAATTAGAGGGGATAGTAGAGATGCGTACAAGCATCAAATATATAATTAAATTGATTAGCAATTTAATTTCGCGGTATAACTTTCGGATTCTTCTTTATAATTGTGTTTGAAATCCGGCAAAATTGCGGCGTGCAATTTGGAGGAATCTTGTAAATATTTATAAAATTCAACTAGAAAAAAAAGTTATTGATCACTAAGAACTGCTTTCGACCAGTAATGCTATATTCATTATTTCAATTTAATTCTATGTGATATAATTTTATTTTTGCAAATCACATAAATACTTTTTTTATTTACATTTTTTTAAATTATGGTGTAACATCAGAATAATGTAAGTTTATTATATTATAGTAAATTGTCTATTCATAAGAAGTATATTTTTAATTTTATTTAACTGTTTATCTAACTGGCTATTGAGATAATATGATGAAATTGTCCTAAAAGATCTAAATTTAAAAAAAATTTTTTTTAGTTTATTTAACAGTTTCTAATTTTTACTGGTGATAAAGGCTTTAGTGAATCTGGAAGAAATAAATTGTTATTACATTAATACAGTATTACATTAGTTATTACGTTAGTACATTATCACAGAAATTAGGAAAAATCGACAAACTTTAAAGTCGTCATCTTACCCCCTTCTGCCCTACCTCTACACAAAAGAACATAAACGTAAAGAATTATTATTAATGATAGATAAGCAAATAAAAAATTAAGATACTTTTTTATAAAATTTTTTTCTAGATAATTTATTTGTATTATCTAACATTAGTAATTGCAAAATTATTTATATAAATAGTCTTTATATCTTGACATATCTACTTTTGCACAAGCAGCAGAAGGACGAGGAGAGCTACGACAGAGAAGGAGGAGGAACTCAGAACTTGTCAAAAAGTGAAAGGTGTCTTTCTGTCTCCTCTATCCCCACACGATCTGAATTGCCAACGAAACCGATCTCTGTTTCTGTTTCTCTCTCTATCTTTCTTTCTCTTTCCCTCACTGTGTCGTCCTGTGATCCAATACGAGCGCGTATTGGCACCAACATTTCTAGCCAGCCGGCGACATCCGCGCGAACGCCGTTTCGTTGATGCCCTGAGGATGATTTTCATTCAAGACTTCTCTCAGTAACGTCGAAGCGCGTTAACACGGCGATCTCACTTGTTGATACGCGGCGACAAAGTGTATTTTCGTACGTACGTTGAACCGGGCACTTATTCTTAAGTACCGAGAGGTAGGACTATCTACACGCGAATTAATTGTCAGCTGTCGTCGAACCTTTATTCACGCATAAGAAAAGAAACAAAGAAAAGATTTTTATTTTTTTCTTTTTTTATTTAGAATACGTTATCATTCTTTTGGCAAGAAAAGTTTACGAAAAAATAATAGCCACAAGAATTGATATTTCGTAGTCGAAGGACCGGTTTGTATTTATGTTACTTGAATTCTTATGTTAGATGTCTGAATTTTATTCGCGAAAGTAAGGTAAATAAAGCAGAAATTGAATTAAAATTGTATTATTTAAATAAAGGAGAAGTGATTTTTATTTTTGTTTAAGAGATAAATTTCTAACATATAAATTCTATTTATTCTTTTAATTTAAAATAAAAAAGGTTCTCTAAAAGAACTTATTTTTATTAAAGATCTATTAGAAATGTAATATTTCCGAAATATAATATTCCCATTTTATATTTTCTTCTTTAAATTGCTTATATAAGTAATCAGAAAAAGTTAATAATCTTTCGATATAAAGACATTAATTTCTTGATCATTTTCTCTTTGCTGGATTGCAAACGAAAAAAAAAATTAAATTTTTTAATGTTTTGTAATACTTAATAAACTTTTGTATATTATTAATACTAATAAGTATTAATAATATATAATAAGTACATAATATTTCCCCTGAATTAAAACAGCAACGATTATTTATAAACATAGCTTCCTATTCAAGTACTACGCGATCTATTCGTTGAATCACTCGTGCTTCAAACAAGCGAGTGAGAAAAAATGCTAGGAATCTTGTTGATCTCGTGATGAATTGCCAAAGTGACTCTGATTTAGTTTCTTCGGTGATATTCTCGTTCCTCACAGTATTTGTCGCGAAGACTCAATAATATGGAAGAAAATATATGTATGGAGAAGGAATGTCTGATCGACAAGAGGAGAACGACTATCCTGAAGGAATGCAAGGAGCTATTGCAGAAAGAGAAATCCGAGCGCTACAACAAGGAGGCCTTTAGAAGAGTCTTCTACGATCAGGTACTGCTAAAGAAATAAGATAAAAGTACCCTCTAAATCTCGTAGAGTGAAAAATCACTCATAAACTGTACAAGCTCAATTTTCACTCTATAAGAGTGAAATTTTTATTAGAGTGACATTTTACTCTACGAGATTTAGATAAATTAAAAAATATTATATAAAATAATAATCTGATTAAATTATAATGCGACTTTATGTTATATATCTTGTGTTTTTACTTTGGTGATCTTTTAGATATTAATGTTAGACAAAAATAACACTTTAGTAGCAAAAGAGACAGAAATAAATAATAATTATAAAAAAACTTGAAGTATAGAAAAAATAATATTAATAAACTATGTAATTTATAAAAATGGGCTAATGAGCAAGTTAGAACAAAGTGTTATATTTGTTTATATTAAACCATTATAAACAATAGTTTAATATAAACAAATATAAATGTCAAATGTTCTGACTGTATAATGCGGTCATCTTCAACGACAAACAATATTCAAAATAACAATTAATTTCAAATGTAATACATAAAAAGTAAAATTAATGTTTGACATTTATGCTTGTTTATTAAACCATTGTTTATAACTAACACTTCGATCTAGCTTACTCATTAACTCATGTTTCATAAATTGATTTCAAATCTTGAAAGCACGTTTTATATATTAATTTGAAACTTCATATACTTACATCTTTAAATATAAACAAATTCCGTAAAAATAAATATAAGTGCACAGTAGAAATTTCGTATTTATGTTACAATCTTGGTCCTTAAAATTTTTGTATCAAATTTTTAACTTATCGAGGATTAATCCGAGGATTAATCCAACATAATATGACCGTTATTTGAATATTATGTATTAAATTAATATTCAACATTTTTTAGTGAGTTAAAATAATATAATTTAAAAACAAACAACACATAAAAATAATTTTAAAACGTAAATTCTCAAATAAATGAATAAATTGTACGTATCAATATTATATATGTTGATTTTATTGCCCAAGGAGCACAAGGTTATAAGAAAGTTTTAATAATTCCATCAAACATTTGTACATTTTATATACTGAAAAGTTATACGACTAAAATGTTAATGTAGATTATACACCAATTTGTAGTTTTTATAACATCCATACGACTACGTAAAAATTAATCGTTAGTTGTTATATTTTAAAATTTTGTAACATCTGTACTACTCATTATATAGGTATTAGCTATCTCGTATAAAAGTTTTAATGACGTTACTAGCTACACTTTTGAGTTGCAGTATGGTTGTAAGAAAAGTTATAATATTTTTAGAAAATACAATACAATTATATAAACATTTCTGTAACTGTTGTACCACTAAATTGTACTTCTTGAGTACAGAAACATATTTCCAAATTCTGAGTAGATTGTTTGGGACACAAACGATATATATGTAAAATTTAATTTAACATATTTAATTTAAATTTTTCAACTGTATAAATTTGCATTATATACTTATATGGAATACGTAAAAATGTCGGATAAAATTGTTACGACTTTTTTTAATAAACAAGATTGCCGCCTTTATTTATGAAATATGAGAAGAATCCAAAGTTTTATGACACGGATTAATTTTATGACGACTTTTTCGAGAGTTTCGAAATAACTTGATATGAATTTCATGTATAAAGTAAGTCATCTCTCGGAAAGAAATCATGAAACTTGGTAAAAAGTGTCATATCTCATGAGAAAGCAATTATTATTACATGCAAAAGTCATTAAATCGAAAAGCTGAAGACTCAGGACAGCTATATAAAAAAATGTGGTCAATCGATTTAACCCTTTTACGTTCAATAATATATACACGTATATTAAGAAAATGTTCTTGAAAGTTCAGAAAATTACACATAAACACACACACACACACACACATTCATAAATATATATGTTACATGTTCGTGCGTCTAAATATATAATATATAAGATACATACACATATTCACAATATATACATACAGTATCTTTGAAAATACTTACTAAAAAAGTTTAATAAATTTTTGCTATTCATAGCTGCAGAGACTTTTTTTGACTTCCTTATCAATGGTTTTGCTAATCATGAACTACTGTACTGTTATTTCAAACATCTCGACAATTTATATGACGTGCAACACTGCAAAGCAATGCGAGTAACATGCATAAATATGTATAGGTATTACATGTTTGGACAATATAGTGTCACCAATCAATGAACAAATAAAAAATTGAACTAATCAATGAACATATAAATAAAGTTTTAATATAATTACATTTTTTAATAAAAAATGATATTTTAATAAAATCTTTATAAAAATTGGATCATAAAAAATACAATTCATTCGCAATTTATTCTTTTAGTCTTATTATTTTAATACTTTTCTAAAATAGTTATTTACTGGTGATTGTACAGCGACTGGTGCAGTGATATATAGAAACTATATAAAATCTTTTTTTTCTAAGTAGTAAAATAATTTTAACAAATCATTTTGTTAAAATTATTTTGTCACAGTATGATAATACTTTGAATTACAAAAACTTTATTGAAGAACCACAAATAAATCAGCGAGATAAATTTGATCCAACTTAAATTTTCGTATCCATATCTAGCAAAAAAATTTTAACACAAAGTTTCATATGCTGCAACAAAATTGTTCTTTCCGTGTATATGTAACTTATGATATATACATATAATATAAATATAATAGTTTACAATAAGCCGAATTAAACGAGATGTTATATGTAATTATATACAATTTGTATTAATTAAAAGCGAAACGTTTCGACATTATAATGTCCTTTTTAATCGCAGTATAAATTTAACAATAATAACAATCAATCAATCGAACGCAAAAATTGTACACATATGTCGGTGTTCTGTTTATAATTGATGCCTATAGTTTCCCGTTCAAGAATTAATTAAGTTCAAGATGATATTTTTATTTGTTAGTATACGCATATTTAGTCCATATAATTTAAGATGCGACAATATCTGTAATCGGAATGTGAATCCTGTTTTACGTCTTCTGAGGTCTCTGAATTCTGATGAAGTCTCAGAAGACGTAAAACAGGAAAGATCTCTGTTCGCTCATTATTCCGGTTTCGTTCTTTAAATACACACGTTTAGTTCTTTAAATGCGAGCTATTTTGTACATTTTACTGTACATATAATTTTGTATTTTATATTTTATATACACAATAACTTTTATTGTTGTTTATATACATATATATTATATAATCTGTAAAAAGAGGAAATAAAATATTTCTAATAAAATGTAATAATATTTTGAAGACATAACACTTTTTTACTAACTATCGCTTTATAAAAAATTTTTTCGAAGTCCAAAAAATTATACACGTACAAAAAAAATATATATATTATACATATATACATACACATACAGAGTGTCCCAAATTTTGCGATTCAAAATACTGTAGCAAAAAAAGTATTCGAAAAATTAAATAAAATAGTTATTTGTATATTTTTATTTCATTAATATTTTTATTCATTTATAATTTTTGAGACAATAATTTAAAGCTGGCTAATCACTATGTTTAGTTGCGTATTCATGAATCCCGCAAGCGTCATGGTGATCATTTGGCAGGCAACTATCTAAACGTATCTCTGATTGACCAGCTTTAAGTCCTTATATCTCAAAAATTATTGCTTGAAATAAAAATCTATAATTAATTATTTTATTTGATTTTTTAAAAACTTTCTTGTAGTATTGTGAGTCATGTGATTTTCGGGATATCCTGTATATGTGTGTGTGTGTGTGTGTGTGTGTGTGTGTGTGTGTGTCTATAGATAAATAATTATTATATTATGAATATGATAAACTTTGATTTGCAAAACCGTGTTTGTGTTAAAGTTTCTAATCTATTAACTCTTTATTATAATAAATTAGCAAAGATTTATAACGAAGGGATAGAACGTCCTCGTGATCGTAATCCGGCACTTTCTTAAAGCGGCCATGAAAAATTGCAATTATTGTAATTATTGGCTTGCTGCCTCGCTTTCTTTCGTGATGAAAAAGAAGGCTCGCGTGGCACTAAACATGAAACATCGACGTTACGTCACCCAGGAATATATTGGCATGTCGAGCAATTACGGTTCTTTTAAAAAGCATTTACAAGTTTTTTCAATTGTCCTTTTTCATCGTAATTTATTTGCATTTAGATACTAAAGTAATATTTACTTAAGCAAAATAATTATAATCATGAAGCAAAACTATAAGCAAGTATAATATAAAAATTTTGTAAATTTTAATAAATATTAAAAAATATTAAAAATTAAGTTTTTTATTTTCAATTTTTGATCATAAAATTAAATCCTTTAACGTACCAAATTTTAAAATGTAAATCCCTATCAAATAATCATGGAACAGGCTTATTTTTAAGATATGAACATTTCAAAAAATAAAATGTTGCGTTTGTTTAAAAATAAAAATATATGTAATATTTTTAAATGACACGCATTATTATAATATATACTGTCACAAATATTTAATACATTTTTCACAAATAGATTAATTTCTATCTGCTTAAAAGTTATTTATAATTTTTATTACAATTAAGTATAGAAACATTTTCAGTAATTATTTCTTCTTCACTAAAAGAAAAACGAAAAGTTTTATACAGTTTTACAAAATAGTTTAAATTCTCTGAAATAATTTGTGTAAAGTTCTCCTTAGCATCAAAAAAATCTTATCGAAGAAATTCCTTGCATTTATATTCAGAATTCTCGGAGTACACCTTTCTTTTAATCTGTCACACAGACATGAAAAAAATAGAGTAAAACACGCATTCGCACACCGGCACTATGAGATTACAATCGCTCACCCAGTCAATCATTTCACACTCTGATCAAAGCGTTGTCACCGTTTACACCGTTTAAAATTGCGCAAAGTTTTTTGACAAATTTGACATATACTTACCGTTTACATTAAAATGTGAAGTTTCAATTCTACTTAAGATCGCTAATGAAAACTTATTTAATGCTTTAATTTGCAAAGATTTATCATAAGGGCATGAACAATTGAACAATCTTGCTAGCTCAGATTAAAAGAATCTCTTCATGCGAAATCTAAGCATTTTGCTCCAGAATAAGAAGATAAGTCCATTCATGTGCGACATCTCTCTTCCAATTATGAAGATACTTTGCCGAATAAGGAGAGCTGCAACGAGATTTCCTTATCGGAACTGAAATGCTTTCGACTGAGATTTGCGATCTTGAACCATGTACCCATTTATCGGACAATCGTCTCCTTTGTAGAAGATCGTGATCAGCGGGCAATGAGTTCACTCTCGAGAATCCGCGTAGGAAAAGGAGACCCGAGGCGGCGGTGACGATATGATCGAAGCAAACGAGGGGCTCTATCAAGGGCCCCTGATTTTCGATCAAGGTGGCCGATCGCCCCGGGCGCGAGGCCTTGGTGCCCCGAGCGCCTCCCGGTCGCTGGGGACCGATCGATCGATCGTAGAACAGGACATAGCGTCGGCCGGGACCGACTCGTTTACTAACTATCCATTAACCCTTTAATCGCCGTCGGCACAAATCGCCAAAGCGTTATCGATTGTCATTATCGATTAAATACCGTTTTACATTATTAAAATGTCAAGGTTTTATTTAAATTTAATTAAACAGAAAAAATAATTATAAATTTGAGACTTTAAATTAAAATTAATTAAAATTAATTAAATGTTTAATTAAAATTAATTTCATTTAATTAAAATTAATTTTATTTAATTAAATTTAATTGGAATACGAAACAAGTAATATTTGTTCCTGATATACATTGATGCTTTAATATGAGTATCTGATGTTGAGTTGAATAAATAAAAACCATTCAATCAAATATTTCCGTTTAAAATTATATCACAAAAATGAATAGGCTGTTACATCAAACCTATATATTTATTGCGATTGATTATCTTCTTTTTTATTTTTGTACTGCAAGAAATAGAAATAAAGAATGATTGATTAGGGACATTAAACATTTTTTATGTGGCAGGGAGTTTTTTTTTAAATCAGACACGAATTAACCATAACACAGTTATTCCAATGTAAATTCTCATTCTTTGTTTGGCATGGTTCCAAATGAAATATATGGAAATTCTTATTTGTACATCGTATATTTTATTCGAGTTGTCTTATTAATCTTTTATCGCAATTACGAAATGTTAATAATTCATTTCTCTCTCTCTCTCTCTCTCTCTCTCTCTCTCTCTCTCTCTCTCTCTCTCTCTCTTCTTTCTCTTAAATTATAATGTATATATATAAACGGCTACCAAAAGTTTCTGGCCAAAGAGTAATTTTGTATTGTATTGCTCATAATAAAGAATTTTTACAAACACAAAGTCAATATCAATACAAAATTACTCCTTAGCTGAAAACTTTTATTAGCCACTGTATAAATACAATATACTTTATTATTGTTTAAAACACTTTTTGTTATTAATAACAAATTTTTTTTCTACAAATCATTCTATTTTGGTAATAAACTTTTCCTTTCTTTTTAAATTAATATAAAACATAATTCGAATAGTCCTTAGTAATTAGTATTTAAATTAGATTTTCTTAAGAGGAAGTATAATTGTAATTCTAAATGAATTACCAAAAATATATCAAAAATGTTCTGTCATTAAGAAGATGCTAAAGTGAGTTTTACCGACTGAACGACTTACACAGACACAATTTACAATACATGTGTACGATTTAAGAAACACCAATATGTCATTACTTAACTACTACATTAATAGGGTAAAGTTGTCTATTATGAGATACCTTTATTTAAAGACTTATAATTTATTTAATTTATACCATTAACTCCTATTTTTATATCCAAATTATAGTAAATATATTTAAGTTTCATCACTAAAAGTTAGCAATCGATAATAGTTATACTTTGTTGTATATGAAATTTTTTATCAAAATTGCCGATTTTGCTAATTCAAAAAAAGGATTCCTAATGTGAGATACAAAGGTTTTTTTATATGAGATGAGTCTTATCCACTTGAACTTTACTAGGTTCAAATTAGGCTCCAGACTTAAAATCTAGTTGACCAATCAAATAGCTCTTTTGATACTCAAAAACGTTTGTACGTAACATTTTTCTCCAAAATTTATTTTCTTCGAGATATTTTAAAGTCTCAGTACTAATGCTGAAGGCCACAACTTTCAAGCCTCATAATTCGAAAGTCCTCAATGAAAAGCTTTATTATAACNCAAGGACTCTCGTATTTAAAAACAACAAACAATAAACGAATAGGCTAATGAGAGTCAGCGCGGTTGTAAGTGCGCAATTAAACTTCTTACAGTTTTATTTAAAAAAGTTTATTCATACTTAAGCTATAACAACAATTTAAACATGCTTAAGCGTTAACATAAATTCGAACGTTTCAACTCGTTTTGGAGTCCTCTTCAGCGTAACCATATAGAAAATAAAATTTAGTGTGAGACGTCTATAGCTTAAGTATGAATAAACGTTACGAATATAACGGTTATAGCTTAAGTATGAATAAACTTTTTTAAATAAAACTGTAAGAAGTTTAATTGCGCACTTACAACCGCGCTGACTCTCATTAGCCTATTCGTTTATTGTTTGTTGTTTTTAAATACGAGAGTCCTTGCCAATTAATATTTGTTTGTTTTTATTATAACATTTTGGAAAGTCAGAATATGTAATAATAAATGGGGATTTTTGAGTGACTCATATTATGAGTTTCAAGCTTTGCGGTTTCACGATCATCAAATCTAATATTTATAATTAAGCAAATCATCACATCCCGTTTTTTTCTATTAATACGACTTTACTCTATCACTGCATGCAAAATTTATCATCAAATATTTGTTTATTTTATAATAAACAAGGTTTAAAGACTCATCTCAATAAATTTTGACATCTAATTTCAAAAAATTTTTTTTTCAACGACTGCACGCATGATCTAATAATGAATTTTCTACTAAATAGATTTCACCCCTAGAGTAATAAGTTTATGATGGTACCAATCACATACGTTTATTAATGTAGCAAAAACCTCGCTACCTCATATTAGGAACCTATCCCATAATAGGTGACTTTACCCTATTGCACGCATGTAGAAACACAAATTTTCAAGCGCACACTAGTCTTTCATATTAAATATCCAATCCAAAACACAAAAACACATCGTGTTTTACCATGTAATCCATACCTCAGACTATTTTCGTTTTATACAGACTGCAAAATTTTTGTATGAAGCAAATATTGGCACACTTTGACAGCTGTAAAAGCCATAATAGGTAAAACAAATCTAAATTTCTTCATTTTTTTTCGTTCTTGGCATAAAGTCGACCAGCATGAGTTATATTTGTGACTATACTTTAATTGTAGAAAAGAATTCTTAAACCTGTCAATACAATTAGGAAAAAGTGTGATGAAAAAATTTGATCGGTATAATAAAACAGGATAACTTTAATATTCCGTTAACACTTTGATAGCCGCAATACCTCACTAGCCAGCGGTTGTCGGTGATACGTAGATATGATTCCTCATGCCGTCTCTGTTCATCTATTAAATACAACTGAACAAATTTTAATTATTTCAATTTTTTTCTCTCTTACAATTGTTTTACAATTGTTATTTTTAGAGATTTACTATAGTCAATCTGAAATAGCAGAAAGTGCCGATGGTACTCGTGTAAAATACGCGGTCACTCTTACTGAAATTTAACATTTAAATTAATTAATTATTTATTTGGAGTATTAAAAATAATAAAAAAATTGGGCAATTAAATTTTGTTAGTATTAAATTTCTGTAAGGGCGATAAAGCCAAGTGCCATGCTTTCATTTGTGTCTAATATTTGAGTTTTATTTTAAGATCGAGTCTTTTTTATTTTCTTCTTTATTCAGTTAAAATACATGTTATGAATAAAAAATGGTTCAGGCATTACCGGTGTGTGTATATGTCACTAATCATATTTCACGAGGTTGGGACACGTGATTCTGGATCTCGTATGTGACGAGGGAGCATGCGGAGTAATCTCTCATGACATTGACCCATTTCTTAACGATCGAGAGTGAAATATATACCTGCGTACAGCCCGCCGTCGAGATCCACGCTGATGGTGATCGATACGCGTCATATCGATGTCAACATTGACGCCGTCATACGCACCTGAGGCTAGAATTTTAATAAATACACTTCCATTATCACATATTAACTTTGTCCCAGATTACTCGTACGTGTAATAAGAGACACATTTTAGGCGATTTACATGTCAAATGTACAGTCCCTTGGACAGCATGCAGTATTAATTTTGTCAGTGACATGCGTATAGTCGTGTTCAAATAAATCCAAATGATATCTTGTTGTAGCTTCTTTTATATAAAATTGAATTAATGAAGAGTTTAAATCATTCTTAGAGTTCGTCGTAGCATTTTTCTTTTTCGCAGCACAAAATTTTAATAAGAAATCAGCATTCGCTATTTTACGATTTATCAACGTTTTTCAGATGCTTCTTGGGAAATTATTCACACTGTTCGATCAAGACTGCGACGGGTTATTGAGACAAGATGAATGGCTCGAATTCCTCAAGGGGAGACTGACGTAAGAACATTCCCATTATATAAACAACCATATATATGCGTACATCGTAATCTTCTAATGGCACTTGAATAATGCTTACGTTTGTCTCATTAAATATCATTGTTATTCCTTTATCAGAAACGAGAAGCAAAATGATTTTATTGATCAGATCGAGAGCGTCACATACGTGCTGTGTCGGGAGAATCCAGTAAATCTCTCCAATTTTCAACAGATATTTTATACTAAAGGGGTAAATCATGTTATTTTTACATCTATAAAAGAATAAATAAGCGAAAAAATAAAAATTAATAACTTAAATAAAGGAGTTGTACTCTGAATCTTATTGCATGTTTACACAATATATTTATATTTCCTCACATCGGATCATCTTCAGTGTAGCGCTAGTTATTAATAAACAAAGTAAGATTTAAAACAAAATGTACGTACAAGTTTAATCATTTCCATTACGTATTGTTAGTAGAGTCGCTTAATGTGCATCTGAAAAGTAGAACCATGTCGTCAAAGCGTAACAATTGTTGTATATTAATATCTTGAGTCAAATTATTTAATTTGAGAGTAAAAAGTATCGTATCCATATAATCGGTGGTAAAAATTAATAAAACTTGGAAATAAATAATGAAAACGATCACCATGATAAAACTGCTAGAGAAATGAGGAAAAAAGATATTCTATTTATCTTCCACGTAATCATGTTTTGCAGTTTTGTATTCCTCGTCTGTGTACCACTCTCTTCATAGGCGCCGATTTAGGGAGAAAGCAGAGCACTTTTCGCCTCCCCCCGTTCCCCTAATAAAATTATTGGGGGGAGCATCGCCAGTAATTTTTACTTTACAAAAGGTTTTTTAACAACTGCAAATAATTTCTACGATCAAAACTGCGAGGAAGTGTGGCCAAGCATTTTCTTCTTTAAAGAGATTACTAATAACTTATTTACTGTAACGCAATATTAAATTCTGTAAGCATTTTACATGTATGGAAGAAGCAATAAAATTAGATTTATGCTATTGTTGAATTTATTTATCAAGATAAAGTCCATTGTGCAAACTTTTTATGTCAATGCAAATTATTGAGTTTTTTTTCTTGATTTTGCACTAAATATTCTATTTCTATATTTTATTTTACATGTAAAAATATATAATTTATACATACTTCTGTACTCTTCTTCCCTTCGCAAAAGTAAAGACTATTTTTCAAAAAATCATTATTTATACATTATTATTCAATTCCGTCAATAAACACATGTTGTCCATGTTCTCTTCGTACACTGAGAGAAATGTTTGATAAAATCAACCAAAATTTAGTTAAATAGTGATCAAATAAATTTTATAATTATACTTATTAAATATATAATTATTTTGACTAAACAATTTGTAACCTTAACCAAATAATTATTTTCATACAACTAATTATAGAAAGTTTCGTTAAATGTAACTAAGTTGGGGAGGGGGAAATACCAGTAATTACAAAATTCATTTGATCACTATTTAACTAAACTTTAATTAATCTCACCAAACAATTTCTCTCAGTGTAATATCGGGCAAGAGTCAGAGTATCTTTTTTGTCGGGCTAATCCTCATTTTTTTATAACAGTCTTATTATTGTGATTGTTTCTCAATATTTATCTCCAGAATCTGATCTTTTAATTTTTATCAATTATGGACGATACTTTGTACTCCCCAATCGAGCAATTTGACTCAAGGTATCAATATACAACATATACAACAATTTTTACTTTTTGACGACATGATTCTAATCTAGCCTGTTTGTTGATAATTAGTGCTATACTAAGGATGCAAGGATCGAAACGTTAGTATATAAATACATTATGAATAATATGTGAACATGTAATAAAATCCCACGTATGGCACTTTAGCTTTTTTATTTAAATTATTGAATTTTATTTCTTTAAGTCTTGTATAAGTTTTTGTTTTTAAAATTAATGTTTATCATGTTATAGATTATTGAAAAATTGTTCCGGTTAATTGATTACGAGAACACGGGATACGTAACATCTGCCCAAATTATGGATATTATATCTTGCGTGAGTAATCCCAGGTAACATGCTTATTGTAAAGGCTTATTATTATTTCTTTCGTTCTTATTAAATTTCTTAATTTTATTAGTTTAACATTATTACTTACTGGTTAAAATTTTGTGTCAGACCACGTACTGGCTTCGATAAAGGAAACATAGAATGGTTGGAAAAAATATTTAAGCAAACAGTTGGAAACAAGGAGGAAATATGCCTCGAAGAATTCAAAACAATCGTCACTTCGAAAAACGTAAGCAAAAGACATATTAAGTATTGTTTGTCCTTCAAATGCAAAATTCTAATTTCTCGTTTTTCTAATATAAAAATTGTAATTTTATATTTTTTCTCGATGTTACTTCTATTTCTTCTTCCAATTGTGCAAACAAAATTTATCGAATTTTAAATAAAAAAGACGGATGCATTAATTTTATTTACCGACAAATAAATTAAGTGTAATATTAACTTATTACCATTTAGCCGTTCTTTACCGAGAGGGTATTTCAAATATTCGACAAAGACAACTCCTGCACAATATCGCTTCCAGAATTTTTAGACGCCATGCATCAATTTGCTGGAAAATCTACAAACGATAAGATTAGATTCCTCTTCAAAGTTTATGATATTGACGGTAATATCCACATTTATTTACTTATTTAAATATTTATGTAAAAACTAGTATTTCTCTCAAAATTAAGAAATAAAGTAATAAGATAGTAAATTATGTAAATAAAGGCTGAGAAATAAAGTTAAATCATCAAAAATACACGAAAAAAAATTTACTTATTTTTAATAAAAATGTCTCCGTTATTCAAATAAATAATTTTCTTTAATAGTCCTTGGCGGACATTTAACTGATTTATTGAAGCAACTTTCTTTATAATTTATAGTTTTAAAAAAAATCGCTTTTTTCAAGTCGTTGGAAAAAAAACTAGAAAAATTCTGGATTTTGTTTCAAAAAATTGCTATTTTTGCTATATAAATGACATGTTACCTAATGTTTTAATGTTTATGTGACATATGATTAATGTGATCCATCCATTAAAATGAACTTAGGAATGCATACATTCGTATGTATATGTATATACTCTCTCTCTATACATATATATACAGAGTGCGCCATTTCAATCTGGTCGATGGAAGTATTGAATAACTCTGACAGATTTTAACCGACTAGCGTCGTGCAACACGTTTCATATAGGTTATTTCAGTACAATTTCAACCATGCATCGGTATACGCCGAAAGAGCGCGCCGAAATAGTTTCGCTTTACATTGAAAATAATCGTTCAGTTGTGTCAACTCAGCGTGCGTATCGTAAAAAATATCGCAGACGTATTGACTGGCCACCAGGATCGCCGGATTTGACTGCACCGGACTTCTTCTTGTGGGGATTCTTGAAGAGTAAAGTCTATGCCAATAAGCCGAAGACCATAGATGAGTNAGACCATAGATGAGCTTAAAAACAACATTCGAGCGATATCGCCCGAGATGCTGGCAAATGTGATGGAAAATGCCGAAAAAGAGCTCGTTTTGTCTCAGTAATAAAGGCGGACATTTGATCGATGTTGTTTTTGGAAACTAATTAAAATAAATTGTAATGAATCAAATTTAATAAAAAAATACGACTTTGTGAAATCTGTTGAAAATTCTCTAAGTTATTCAATACTTCCATCGACCAGATTGAGATGGCGCACCCTGTATTTATTTATTTATTTATTCAAAAAATTTTTAAAAGATTAAAGCATATTTATGAAAAATTAAAATGTCTTTCAAATATTTTGAGAAATTTTTATCTGGATGTAAATTATCTTCATTACTTCATTAACTTTTTTAAATAATGAAAGGTGATGGATTAATACAAATTCGCGAGCTGGAACATGTAATGAGAGCTTGCATGGAGGAAAATGGAATGAAGTTCAGCGACGAGCAAATCGAAGAACTAACAATTGCACTTTTTGAGGATGCTGATCAAGGCAACAAAGGAGCGATCACTTTTGAAGCTCTAAAAAGGCAATTAGAAAAGCACGAAGGTCTGCTGAAAAATCTCTCAATCAGGTTAGACAAAGAATTATATAAAATAAAAAGTTTATAAGTATAGAGTTATGAAATTCAAAGAATTGGGATACCAAACTATTTAGTTGATATTTCTAATAGAGTTCTTGATGTTCAATTATTAAATTTAATTTTATATTCTTAAACAAAGTTTTAAAGCAAATAGTAAATGTAAAAAATAAAAATATAATAATCGCAGCATAGATCGATGGTTGGTACCACCGCAGCCGAAGTTAAAGCAAAAATCCGTTAGTGAGACTTTTTCGTCGCTTCTTCCATACCAACTCACCAAGCCATACATGAAGAATAATTATGTCTTTATTGCTTTTATTTCGATATTCATACTTATCAACGTGGCTCTCTTTGTCACCCGTCTCCACGAATATCGAAATGACAGTGCCTATGTAATGCTTGCGCGTGCATGCGGTAAGAAAAGTATTATAATAAGCATAAGCTAATCTATTTTATTTATTAGCATTTAAATGTATTGTATAAACATGTTGTAATAATTTCATTCCTAGTAAAAAATTGTTTAATAAAAACTTTGTAATTAATATTTAACAATGTTGGTTAATATTAAATTTTAATTAAATTAACGTTTAACAGAAATGTAAAAATTAAAATTATTTTGAAAATATATTTCAGGGCAATGTCTGAATTTTGACTGCACGTTCATCCTGGTCTTAATGTTACGCCAGTGCATTACATTTCTGCGAACGCATAGTTTTAATTCCATACTGCCTCTAGATCATCATATATATCTTCATAAAATGACAGGAATATTGATCGGAATCTTCGGCATTGTGCACACTCTGATGCATCTTATTTATCGCGGTATTTAGTAGCTTTCAATCTTATTAATAATAATCTTATACCTTATAGTACTATATTATATTACATCACAATGTAATTTAAAATGCTGAAAATTTTTCGCTAAAACTCTAGCGAAGGCAGTATTATATAATTTGTATTTTCTTAACATTTAATTTAATATTTTTAATATATATTATATTATTATTATTTTATTTATTTATAAAATTAAATTAAAATTACAATTAATGACATCTAATTATATATTTGTAGGTACGGTAATAATAAAAGACAACGAAATAAATAACGAAAACTATACCATGTTTGAATGGTTATTAACGAGTCGACCCAGACAATTCGGTCTGGTAGCAGGCAGTGCATATCCCACTGGGGTATTTCTGCTTATTATACTCGTCATAATGATTGTCTGTTCCATGCCGTTTGTACGCCGTGGAGGTAGTTTCGAGGTACGAACACATTTCATGTTATTATATCCAGTTACTTTTTAATTTTTATTATAAGCTTTACGATCCAAGGTGTTTAAAAGCAATACTTTTACCATCCTTCTAATTAGAATAATTCTTTGTTACAAGATATTTTATTGGTCCCATCTGTTATACATACCATTCTGGATGCTGATGATCTTCCATGGCCCTAACTACTGGAAATGGTTTGTTGGCCCCGGTATTATATATTTAGTGGAAAGGATTCGTCGGCTGTTGTGGCTACGTTCTCTGCAGGGAAAGACATATATAAGTTCCGGTTTGCTTCTGCCTTCGAAAGTGACTCACCTGGTCATCAAGAGACCACCCCATTTTCATTTTCGTCCCGGCGATTATGTATTCGTTAAAATTCCAGTGATAGCAAAATACGAATGGCATCCTTTTACCATTAGCAGTGCTCCCGAACAAGAAGGCAAGCTATTAAATTCTTGCACTTTGGTTGCTATTGTTTTTTGTTATTGAAATTGCATTAATATATTATTTATAATTTTGTATCAAAGTTAATGTATAATTTTTGTACAGACTATATGTGGCTGCACATTCGTGCTGTTGGTGAATGGACCAATACATTATATTCGTACTTTGAGAAAGAGCAAATAAAACTTCATTGTGCTGATTTTTTGCCTGCCGAGAACTGTGATACTGCCTGTACGCCCCAAAAGAAACCGTAAGATCGTATTTCAATTAAAAATTTATGAAAAGTCCATACACAAAATAATTTTGCATCGTGCATAAAATTCAATTCGTTTAATAGTTTGTAACAATTAAATTATGACGTTCTAATTCGCACATCATGTACAGCCACAAAACTAATTGTCCGAATATAGAACATTGAATATTATTTTACGCTACAAATTCATCAAATAATATTAAATTTTTAGAGAAGCTTGATTAGAAGTGTGAAAGTAAAATTAAATGTTATTAATAAAAACAGATTAAAAAATGTATTTAAATAAATTGCAAGAAAGCGTCGATTCTACTTTATGCCTATCTTTCTCTGTTTTTACTTAAATCTCAAAATGTGTGTAGAAAATAATAAAATTGTAATTACGGAATAATATTAAATAAATCAGATAATCTTATATACAATCTCACGAAACTAATTGTCCAAACAGACAGAATATTGGGAGTTTATTTTATTCTACAGATCAAAAGTACTTCCATTTTTGTTGAAACTGCATTACTGATCAAAAGTTTTCACTTTCAATCAAGATTTCCTAAAAATTATACTATTTGATAAATTTGTAACTTAAAATAAACTTCCATATTCTATATCAGACAATTAGTTTCGTGATTGTATTAATTTTTAATATATCTCTCATTGTGCAGTTTTTTCAGTGCCAAAAAGTCATCATTTATCATGAAGCAGAAAACTTTGCTGGAACCCATGCCTCATACTCACATTCTAGACAACCCCACGTTCGTATCTGATTTATCGAATGTCATGCCACCTTCGCATGTATCAATTAATAATGAGTCTACACATTTAAGAACTACTATAGAACGTAAGACTTATTTAAAAAGTATTATCTAATTTGTATAAAAGTCAAAAAAGTAATAGACTCAAACTTGTATTAATTATAAAATCACGTTATTATTACTGTAACAAATTTGTATAATAAGAACATTTTTAAAGTTATAATATTAAATGTTTATATTGTACACAAATTCGTCTAATAGATACGCCAGAGACAAATAAAGAATGGATAGATGTGTCTACGAGACGAGATAGGAAATTTCATCAATTATTCTTTAGCAAAATGCCTCTTGCAAAATCATATTCGATGCCCGATATGCAAATCAGAAGCAAGAAGAGAGAGCGGCTCAATGTGTAAGTAACTTGATATTACATAATAACCCATTTTTGCTTTTAAAAAATTAATCTCCCTTTTTGCTTGAGTATTTTATCTAATAATTAAGTTTTCAAACATTTTATCAATAATATAACAGTTACAAAAATCTTTATGTGTATACAAAAGTTATAATCCTTGTCTTCAGCCCTCTAATATAATTATTTTAAATTAAATTTAAAATAATTTAAATTTGATTCGAGGATGCATATAACGTTAAAAGTAACAGTTGATACAATAAATGAAGAAAAATTTTATATTTGACACTACCTTCGATATGAATTCTATTCGATATGAATTCCATTCGAAATGAATAGTTACCCTTATAGAAATGTAATACTGGCAGTATTAAATTGGCCAGTAATTATTACTTATATTAAGTATTATTGAGTATTAAAAGTACTGTTGATTAATACTTTTAATATATTTTAAGTATTAAAAGAAGTAATAATTACTGGCCAATTTAATACTGCCAGTATTACATTTCTATCAGGGAAGGAAGAAAGTTGCTAAAGCATGTGAATTTATTTGCTTTGTTCTTTGGGGAAAATATTTTGTGTCCTTCAATACGCGCAAATATTGATTACGTCGTTTTAAAGATGGTGTCGTTTTAAAGATGGTGATTTTAATTGATGGTAATTGAAGCAACACACACACACACACCCACCCACACCCACACCCACACCCACACCCACACCCACACCCACACCCACACCCACACTCACACACACACACACACACACACACACACAGTTTCAAGGCGACTGCATAAAATGGAAAAAAAGGACTAAAATTTTTTACATACACCTAATATTATATGTACATTTACACATACGAGTAATGTGTGATATTCTCGTAGACTTCGAGATTACATGAGATCTGAATCGGAGAGGAATTTTGATGAATGTCAGATGAGATGTGCTCGATTTAAGTCGTTGGGCTTAGCTTACTTGAGTCCGCAGAACAAATCGTTGGCCCAGAGCTTCCGATATATGCGGACAAAACCGACCATTATCGCTTTCAAAACACCCAATTCCGAAATGGGAGATCGAGATTACGAAATTAGCGAATCGTCAAACGTTGGTAAGTTATATAATAAAAGGTAAAAGTTTATTACATAGAAAGTATTTCATAAAAAAGGATAGACTTTTTGCAAATTAGTATAATAATTACAACAATAATATATGATAATTATATTTTAATACTATAATTATAATAATTATGTCTGGAAAATATTATTTAAAGTATTTAAACTACCTAATTGCATTTATAAATTATATAAAAAGTACTTATATTAAAAAATGTAAAATTATTTTACATAATACTTTTACTTATCATACGTATGTTTGAAGTATCAAATGCGGAGGGAAATGAAATAATACCAGTTACACCGATATCATTACAAATTGCGGCGGAAGAAGGAAGATTGAGACAAGGGTTTAGTGAAGCAATGTGTAGTTCAGATAGTTTAGATGTGAAATCCAATAATTCTTCTCAACCAACTATAAATTATCCTACAGGAAAACCATTAGAGGTAGATTTTTCAATAATTTTCATTATTTTCCCTTAAAATCCTTTAAATTGTTTCGCGTGAATAATGTGTCGTCATCACAGATCTTTTTAGACGGTCCTTATGGAGCGCCGTCAAGTCACATTTTCCGAGCTCAGCATGCTGTTCTGATCGCCACAGGAATCGGAGTTACACCCTTTGCCTCTATATTACAATCAATTATGCATCGTTATTGGAAAGCGAGACACACCTGTCCAAAATGCTCTTTCTCTTGGGCTAGTGAAATTCCGCATACTGTAATGAATTTACGGAAGGTAAATAGATTCGCATTTTCTAATTCTCACGAATCTCTTTCTCACTTTCTAATTTTATTAATAAGGAGTAAAATTCCTTTAAGTTATTGATGCTCAATAATGTTCCTATTAATATTGTGAAACTTTAGCCGAAAATATTAATGCGTATAATATTAATATAAGCAGAATAAAATTTTCAATTAAAAAAGATTTCGTAATTTGAAATATTAAATACGTCGTAGAAATATATTTTCTGTGCTACATTTAATGCATTTAGATTTAATGAAGATTATTTTATAGGTAGACTTCTTTTGGATTAATCGTAATCAACGTTCGTTTGAGTGGTTCGTAAACTTACTGTCTCAGCTCGAGATAGAACAGGCTGAGTTGGGCACCACCATGGAACACTTCCTGGAAATGCATATGTACATCACAAGCGCATTGCAAAAGAGCGACATGAAGGCAGTTGGCTTGCAATTAGCACTAGAACTTCTGCATGAAAAGGTCAGAAATAAATCTGCATGGTTTTATGTAATTATTTAAATACCTTCAGTTATGCTATTAGGTCATTAAGTATAAAATGTCCGATTTTGAATCAAAACTTTGGTTCATTATATATCAAACAAGAAGTAATACAATTAATCAAATGCGCTAAACTATCGACACAGTGTTACATCAGTTAACACAGTTTTACCATCTTGACGGTAGCTTGTTTAGGCCAGCTGCGAAGAAGTCTGCAGAGCGTAAATGGCAATGAAATCGTGAAAGGCGTTTTCTATAGCATGTTGAGAATTGAATATTTTTCCTCTCAAAAAATGATCCAATGTCTGAAAGAAGTGGTAATCAATTAATACAAAGGGGAATACGGTGAGTGACGGAGGGTTTCTAAGTCCAGCTTTTGCAATTTCAGCAGCACGGTTTGTGCGACATGCAGTCGAGCGTTGTCTTTCAATAAGATTAGCCTGTCTCTATTCACCAATCTCGACAGCTTAATCGCAAGCTCTCTCATCATTTCGTCGAATTAGTTGCAATAGACATCCGCTGTAGCTCGATTAAGCAGGTTTCATGAAACTGTAGTGAATAACACAAGCGCTAGACCACAAATAGACACCATTAGCCTTTTTTGTTGAATATTCGGTTTCGAACTATGTTTTAGCACCTTTATCTTTATCCAATCATTGTGCCGAACGCTTGCGATTATCGAAAAGAATCCATTTTTCATACGTAACAATACGATATGGAAATGGTTCGTCTTTATGCCGTGACAGCAAAGAAAGGCAAGCTGCGAGACGATTTGTCTACTGACGCTCGTTTAATTCATACGGAACTCATCTATCTAGTTTCTTTATCTTGCTGATTTGTTTCAAATGGTTCAATATTGTTGGAATAGTAATCTTGTTACTAATTCACGCGTAGTTTGAAATGTATCCGCTTCTACTATAATGAGCTTTCAGCTCATCATTATCCACACTCAGAGAAAAAATTATAGTAATGGCAACTATATAGGTGTCAACTATACAAATTTTATAAATAGAATTATAATATATAGTTAAATGAACTATGTTATAGTTATGGCAACTAAATTTGTGGGTAAAAGAATTAAAAAAACATATTGTATATAAAATCACACAAGTAAATATAAGCAATAAAATCCAGCTATGACCATAGAAGGCAATTTCAGTTCAATTTATATTTAAAAAAACATAGTTATAATAACTATATAGGAAGAATAATATGAATTATATTTTTTTTGCTTTCATGAACTATTTTATAGTTATTTCAACTAAAATAAACAGTTATAGGAACTAATTAACAACTATTACACAAACTTTATGGCAAGAATAACATGAACTATTAATTATAATTTCTTTTTCCATGAACTATTTTTCAGTTATTGTAACTAAATTTTTAGATAAGAGAATTAAAAAAACATAGTTATAATAACTATATAGGAAGAATAATCTGAATTATATTTTTTTGCTTTCATGAACTATTTTATAGTTATTTCAACAAAAATAAATAATTATAAGAACTAATTAACAAATACTGCAAAAAACTTCTAGTTTATGCTATTTCTTTCATAAAGTTTGTGCAATATTCATTAAACCACTAAACATTTTGATCATTATGTTGCAGAAATGTCACGCTAACATCTCGGCAACAGCTAATGTCCTTTTTCTAGAATGTTTCAGCAGAATATTTTCTTTGTAACGTTACTTGTGCGTTGCAATAACGTTACAAAGAAAACATTCTGCTGAAACATTCTAGAAGAGGGACATTAGCTGTTGCCGAGATGTTAGTGTGACATTTCTGAAACATAATGACCAAAATGTTTAGTGGGAATTAGTTCTTGTAACTATTTATTGTAGTTGAAATAACTATAAAATAGTTCATGAAAACAAAAGATTACAGTTCATGTTATTTCTCACATGTAGTTCATACAACTATTATTTATTGTTCCCTTTATCCATTAAATTTACAATAATTGAAAAATAAGTCACTAGATGGCCACGATAGTCTTCTATTTCTCGTAAGAAAGAAAACACATAGAATGTAATAAAAGGCGGAGCATTATGAGATTTTTCATCGATGTTTTAGTAAAATAATTTTTCTAACGAATTCCCTTGAAGATGAAATCAAGTGGAAGATATGTTTTGACAATTTTTCAGGCAGCTATAATTTGCATGGCTAAAATAACTATAATTTTATAGTTTGCACCGAAAATGACTATAAATTATAGTTAAATTATGGTAATTGCAACCATTCTGTTCTCTCAGTGTATTACCGCAATATTATATTTTAAACAACTAAATCGTTTTATAATAATGACTATAAAAATATAGTTTTGGTAATAAATCATGAAGTTATATTAGTGCAACTTTATATATATAATTGTACTAATCATATCATTTAATAAGTGTGATAATATTTCTATATTTACATTAATTATAGTATTATAATTTCTATAACGCATAAAACATAGTTGAGGTGCTGTGTTCACATTTTTATAGCTGTTGGGAATTATTTTTTTTTCTATAATTACTACAACCCATAAAACATAGTTGAGGTGCTATGTGTTCACATTTTTATAGTTGTTGCAACTATTTTTTTCTCTGAGTGCATTTGGTCTCAAGTCGTCCACGTGGCTCATTTTCAAGATTAAAATCTCACAAATTCAAATTTCTCAAACTATCGACGTACTATGCGTTTACTTGCTACTTCCTCGCCAAATATTGTTGATATTTTATGCTGTCTGCGCTGCATTGTTGGTTCCACGACGGAACTCGTATTTGAAAATATCACGAATTTTTTATTTATGCATGGTTTCACAAAAATTGTTCTGAAAAAGACAATTCGAAAGATAATTATAAATCAAAGCCTGTATTTGAAAAAGTGATGATGTACCTTCACAATTAAAAAAAAACCAAGAACCGTCAAAGTGAAATGTCAGAAATATCAAACTCTCAAACTTAGTACTTAAAGAAATCGGATATTTCATAATGATCTAATATTATTGTAGTTTTCAAATATAATAGATTTTCTGTGCTAATAGAATTTAAATAAAAAAAAATAATAAGTTTGGTGTATTAATCTTGTTTATTGTTGTTAATTCTCCTTAATCAGGAAAAACGAGACCTCATCACAGGTTTGAAAACCAGAACGAATGCGGGTCGTCCCAATTGGGATAAGATATTCAAGCAACTCCAGGATAAGAAGAAAGGAAAAATTACAGTCTTCTTTTGTGGATCACCACAACTCGCCAGGATTCTTCGTTATAAATGCGATCAATTCGGATTCTGCTTTAGAAAAGAATCCTTCTGATATTTTAGAAAGAAACAAATATAATAATTATTGTGTTGAAAATTATATGAAAAATATTAACATAGTAGTTAATAATTTATCGTGCATACATTTCTGTGTTTTTCCCATTATAGATGTGTATGTATAATTTAATTGTTCTTTAATATTTGTCATAATTTTAATACATACGAATAAACTTTCGATTTCTTCGAATGTAAAACTTCTAATGTTCAATATACACATTATTTTATACAATCAAAATGACGTTTCTGCAACAATTTATTTAATTTTTCTAATTTTTAACGTATCTTAATCAATGTCTTTTATCATTCTAACCATCTCGTGCAAAATCCAAACGGTTGTCAAGGTTAATAAGAAATATATCTGGCGTTCTGTCATAATTTAATAAAATTAATTTTTATCCTTTTTTATTATCGCAAAGTATAATTGCTGGAATCTTCACATATCATTCTTTTCTGTTATTTGAAAATTATAGTTACTAATTACAATTTTGACTAAAATTTTGCACAAATAAATTTCGAAAATTTCTAAATCATCCGAAATTAGTTATTAATGAATTGTGTGCAATTTGATACAAATAGAAGCTACAATCTTTGATCGAAAAATCAAAATGCTTCTTTCAAATAACATTGTTTGATTAACGCATGGAATGACTGATGTTATTACATTATTTCTTAAAATGCTTTCCCGTATGGAAAGGAATTATTGAGAAATATTCATATGTCTAATAGTTACTATTCAATTTCTATATAACTTGAATAGTAACTATTCACAACTACGTAAATAGTAATGTCCCATATTAATACTACATGACTGCGACTATTGGCGAATAGTTCTGAATATAAACTATTCGTTCTGAATAGTAACTATTCGTTCTGAATAGTAACTGAATAGTAATTGAATAGTAAACTATTCATGTTTCCAATAGTAATGAATAGTAATGTCCCATAATAATACCCTGCCTGCACCGGACGAAACAGAGACGTGCTGTTTTGGTCACAAAGTCGCAGAAAATATG
>QKQZ01001718.1:0-12814 GCA_003595255.1 Solenopsis fugax | reverse complement strand
GGTTTTGAAAAAAAATAAAAAAAGATTTGATATGCGCGCACACACACACACACACACTTGGCGGTTTTTTTTACCTTTTTTTGAAAAGGTAATTTTGTACTTATTTTATATACAGGAGGATTCAGATTAACAGGAGCAGTCGGCACGTACGTATTCCTCATGAAAAATTAAGTCGAAAATGTTAATAGCAAAATGTTGTGGAGTCTCAATAGTTTTTAAATAGTGAGCGTTTGAAGCTGTCCAATCACGGGGCGTGATGTTTGCGCCATCAAGTATGACGCAACAAAGCGGCTGGCCGGGAGCTTTGACGCTAAACGGTATGGTGCCGAACAAGTATTATAGAGGTTCTATGAACACCGTCTTATTCGAAACATTGCAAATATCTTTACATGTACATGTTAAAAATTTACTTCAAATACACACGTGCTAATAAAGTTTCGTTTGCGACGGCCTCATATTGAAGTCGTGGTAGTGAAAAATGTGTTTTGCGACAGTCGACGTAATTTTTGACAGTCAGCATTTCTTCGAAATTTAAGTAAGGTAAATAAGATTCTTTTTGAAAACTTTGAATGTATCGTGTCCAGTTGAATGTATTTGAAACATTTCGTGTTTACTTTTTACTGTGTGATGTAAATTTTTGTAGACCATACGCAATAATGCGCAGAGTTGACGCCAGGGCTATTCGAAACACCGAACATCGAATCATTGTTTGAATGATTTTTTCTTTTATATTCGCGTTCTATGTACCAAAATACACAATTTAATACTCAACAGGTGTAATTACACGAAGAACAAATAGTCCCTGAGTTGTTCCAAAAACGCTGAAGTAATAAAATTCTGTATTGCATGTTTATTTTCTTTTTATTGTATGTAACTTTTCTTAATAATATTATATATACAGGGTGTCCCAAAAAGCTCGGATCCCCTCTTAAGAGCGGATTCTTTGGAACTGTTCTGACAAATCGACGATATTTATGTAGCTCTATTATTGTATCTTATTATCCGCTCGACTCTCGCGCTTTATTTGCCTTTCCGAGTTTCTCGTTTCTTAGTCTGTTGTTCAGCTTCGTATATGCTCTTGTTTGCGCGCTTTGATCTACCATGTGACAATCTCGTGTCAAAACTCTTCGCCGAATTTAGCTTCTCGGTGCTAACGCTTGCTTTTCTGTGAATCTCAGTCAGTCGAAAAGTATTGTTCGAGCAGCGCAGTCGTGTTTATCATCCGTATCCAACATACACATTCTTAGAACTTATTTGAACTCCTCGACATCTCTCTTAGCAGGAACATTCTAAGAAAAAAATCCTAATACAAAAATGTTGAGGGTATAATTTTCAAATTATTCGCGATTAAAGTTTACGAATTCCAGAGCTGACATTTTGCGCGCTCAGGCATGATGATATGACAAGGGGTGAAGGTATGTACCACAAGGGTACCTCTTGACATTGAGATTGTCATATACATAAATACGCAGTGACATTTTTATTAAGAAGTTATTTCTATAGGAAACATATTTGTACATTACATATACATAATTAATGTTTTACAACAAAATATCAATTGAATAAAAACAAAGTTACAATAACTGTTGGGTAAGCTGTCAAACATATTCAATCTTTTTCATATCAACATAAATTATCGATATTATTGGTATATTACCATAAAAGTTCTTATATGAACATTGTAATGAATTTATTTTGACAGCTGACCCAATGGCTATCGTAACACCGACAGACGATCATGATATGGACGATGGAATAGATGTTCAGGATGGTCCTCACATCCAAGGTTACTACTCCACTTGCAAGTCCGGTGCTCGAACTCTGGGTACATGTTCACACATAGCGAATGTTTTATGGTTTATTGGATACGCACAACACGAACATGTTCGGTACCCTTCATCGAGACTCTTTTATACTATTCGCGATGCAGCGAATAGACCACCGCAAGAAAATCCTGATAATACATCAAATGTTATTGATGGTTAAACATTAGTTCATTATTCTNCCCCCCCCCTCACACACACACACACACACACACACACGCACACACACGCACACACATGCACACACATGCACACACACACATTCACACGCACACAGCAGAGAGGGTTTGGAGTCATAAAATACTGCGGTAGTGACGAACCGTAGGGTTCTCATTTCTGCTGCAGCGCACGCACGCACGCACACACGCACACACACGGAGAAGGGAAGGGGAGAGAAAAAGAGAGAAAGAGGAGTGGGAAGAGGATAGGAGAGAGAGGCATTATCAGGTGATTCCTACACGCAGTCGCCTATTTCCTATTTTCAACTGTTCCTAGAGCCCAAACGGCTCAATGCACTAAGTTGGGGCAATGAGAGCTTTTCATCAGGACATGTAAACAATAAATTTTCAAAGTTTCAGCCAAATCCACTGGGACCCATTTTCCATAAGATTTGTGCGGGGTCCTTTCAGAATATTCCCGGACGGGTTTCAAATTACCCCGGGCTCGGGGGTATTCGAAACATTTGGCATTGGTCGACATTTTTATATGTAGTTCAAAGCAAGTACATTTCCGTGTTCTATCTGTTTTTTTTAATGAACACAGGACTCAGGAGACGCAAAAGAAAAAAAATCTTCCGAATAGCTCCGGTCTCCCCTATTACTCAAAATTATTGTAAAATATTATACTAAATACATTATTAAAAACGTTTTAAATTTTGCATTTATTTAAAAAAATGTTTAAAGCAGTTTTAATTTAAGAATGGATATTATTAAATAATTGCATTTACTTAAAAAGTTGAAACACAATTATTTTTAAGTGCTGAAATGTTTACAGACGTTCACATTCAACATTTAACAGCGTTAATCTCAATTATGAGAATTAACACATCAGTGAATTTTGAGATTACTCAATTTTAGAATGACGTTCGAAGCCTTAGGGTTTACACTCATCTATTATTCGAGTATCATAGTGTTGAGAGTAAACTCTTAAATATTAAGAATTAACACTCAAATTTGACAACACTTAATCTGCATTGTAATACTCAAAATTTGAGCGTAAACACTTAATTTTAAAATCTTGAGTGTACATACTCACTGTTTGAGTGTAAACACTTAACCTGCTGTTTAAACCCTCAAAATTTGAGCATATACACTCAAATTTGAATGTAAACTCTCAAAATTGGGTGTTAACACTTAAATTTGAGTGTAAACACTAAAATTTTGAGTGTTGTTTCCATAAGGGTACACTTTGCTACTTATATAGTACTTATCCTTTATAAAAATTTTTTTATATTTAATTTAATTATTGTATTATAATGACTTTATTCTAGTTGTATTCTTATTTAAATAAACAACAAAGTTTTTCTAAATGCCATTTCGCATTTATAAAAATAAGTAAAAAACTGTAATGTTATATATGTTTATATAAATAAAATATACGCTTTAATTATATATACTTTATCTTTTCGGTAACATATATTGACCCGATCTATCAGTGATATACATGTATTCCCAGAAAATATCGATGTCTTGTGGATATCTAAAAGATATCTTATTAAAAATAACTTCAAGATATTTCTAGAAGATGTCAAAAAGTCATCTTAAAACATATTTTTAAAATATTTGTCACAGAAAATGTCTTTTAGATTTTTATAAGACATTTTCAAGACATCTTCACAGATATCTGAAATAATATCTCAAAATGTTGCTCAAGATAACTTTTAGATCGCTAAAAAATGTCAAAGCTTTTCGAAAATTACAAGACATTTCAAGACATAGCAAGACATCTAGAAATCTAAAAGACATCTTTTTATTTATGTGGGTTAACACAAAGTGTTCGCAGATTATCACTAAGGATCAATTCGCAGAAATCGTAGAAATCAAGCAATGTTTGGTGCGGTTACGACTTGGATGCGTGATCGCGTGGAAATTTCCGAAAGAAAATTCCTGAGAGAGAAATTCTTTTCAATGCGAAAAATGTTTTTTAAAATGTTAAAAAAATATACTGTCTTTATTGGGAAAATACTATATAAAGATTCTGTGATATTGTAAGTATAATAGCTATTATGTACTATAGGATGTTCTCAGGGTATACTTCGAATCACTGTAGTGCGCAGATAAGAACTTGCACAGTACATGTATGCGAATATCACAGTACGTATATCGAATGTTCCAAGAATATCAGTAATCTACTATTACAATATTTTTAAAATATTCTTAGAATATACTTTTGTTAAGGAGTGTATACCCTTATAAAGAAATATATTCAACTGATAAGGAGAACTCAGCAGTCGGGCTTCACCGATTTTAATATAACTTTATGAGTGTGTAGTATTCACTCAAACATTACTACAGTAAAGTCATAAGTTACAATACTCGGGTATTCTCGAAAAAGGAATATATACATATACAGGGTGTCAGGAAATATAAGCCTATGCTCTCGTGAATTGATAGAGCAAGTCAAACTAAGAAGAAAAGTTCTTTACCATTTTTCAAAATTCGCAATAATTACCGAAATAAAAATTAGTTGAAGTCGGCAAATGAGTGCGTAGTTTCCCTACCTACCGCGCGTGGGACCGCCTAGCGGTCACCGAGCCAGGAGTAGGCAGCGCGGCGAGGAGGGAGTAAAGCAGAACCTATTGCGCGTGGGGACCGCCTGACTGTCGTCGAACTAGGAGCAGGCGGCGCGGCGAGGAGGGAGTAAAGCAGCAATGGCTACAAGCGAGCAGTGGTCAGGAAAGTACGCGCTCATTCGCCGACATTAACTAATTTTTATCTCGGTAACTATTGCGAATTTTGAAAAATGGTAAAGGACTTTTCTTTCAGTTTAACTTGCTCTATTAACCCACGAGAGCATAGGCTTATATTTCCTGTCACCTTGTATATGGGGTATTCCATGTAAGACCAAATAAGCCATCCATTTTTCAAAGTGTCACAGATTTTGTTTATATTACGCGAGCTTGAACAGTTTGATGGGCGAACATTACATGCCAAATATTAAGCCCGTAGAATAATTGATTGCCAAACTATAGGACTATAGACCTTCAGATTTTTGGACTTTATCGTGTCACAGCACTTTCTTCGCTACTTTACAGTGGACGTTACAGGCAAGTTTGAAAATAAAACGTTGATTTCTCCTATAGAAAATTTAATGCTCTTTCACGTGAAAATACTCGTTTTTTGGCCAAAATCTGTTTTCAACGATTTTTGGAATTTCTAAGTTTTTCAAAGTGGCGCGATTAAATGGCCAGTCTCAATTTTCTTCGAAAACAGCTCAAAAGTGTAGCTTCAGGCCTCTACTTTGTTACTGTAAAAGGACGAGATACGCATTTGTCTGGGAGTAAGAGCTCGGAAGTGAGGCAATGTTGCTCCGACGGTATACAGAGAAGTAATTATGTTAGACAATAGTTGAAAAATCTTGCGTTAGATGACACTGGAATCAAAGAACAAGGATAGATATTGTATTCATGAGTGTGCTTGGCGAAGAATGCTACTATATGATAGCTTCCTTAAGGCTCCTGGCACCTTAGCCGAGAACTCCGCGTTGACGGTAGCGACATTCCGTTGCGGACAAAATTATAACTAATAGGCGTGAAACGTGACAGATTGAAAAAATTTTGTCGTGCATGTCATTTCGTTATTATGTATTTCATTGTCAAATGTGACTTGTCTCGTATTTACCAAATTCGTAAAAATGGACCGCAAATAAAGTTTCTTTGAATTTTATGCATAAAAGCGTATTTTTTACTCCTTTCAATAGCTATCCGTGTATTTTCCTATCTGAATAGGCTTCACTTTAGATGCTTTTTACAACTATTTACTGATTCGGAAAAAGGACAGTCAAGGTCCATTTTTACACATGTTTTAAAGCAATCTCGTTGTTCTGTTTTATCAAAATTCTGTTTAACAAATGCCACGGCGGAAACTTTTATGTGATTTATCACTTATGACGTCACGAGTTCAATACAACCGCGGTGAGTAGACAGGAGCTTTAACGCGATGCTCTCATCACGAGACCCGCTACGTCATCTGCATTGCGCAAACATGCGCAGAGACGGACCAATTTCTCGTTAGATAGAGTATCGCCTGCTCGCCTGGCCTTAACGCTAATCTTGTTATCTCGACACCTCACGTGATTACACGCCGATCGACTCTCCGTCGAAAAAAAATTCCCTAAACTCAGTTTCAACCTTGTTAAACAAGATCTGTAAGGGTCTTGCAGAGAGAAAATGTCACTATGGTCACCGACAAGAGACTAGTAAAGACCGTCAACTCTGGGCAAATTTTCGTGACCACTAAAAGAGCCCCAGGGGCCCGGCGGTAATTAAAGAGCGATGACATTATCGACAGTGGACAGAAATTTGCAAATCATTTGTTAACACAAATATTTCAATAATACATTATTAAATTTTTGATTTTGTATTATATAAATGCTTTATAAGTAAATATGCATACTGATAATGCTGTAACATCATATATATTGCTTTAAAATTACAATTCTTTTTGTTCCGTTATTATCTCTGTGGATAATCAAGCTTAGATGATAACATAAAAATTTTTAATAAAAATCGAGAATTTTCCGGTTATAAATACATACACATATCTAAGAAACATCAGATTAATAATAAATCTTAAAATTAGTATTATATTACCAGTTTCTCACTCTTAATCATTTAAATTTTAACTTTTCATTTTAAGTCACGCGAACTCTCGTAAGATTCTCTTCCTTGTCGTTTATCTATACCGGGCATCGTGACCTCATGATTCATTGTGCACGACGGCTTGAGACAGTCTCCTCCAGTTGTTCCTGTCTTTGGCCCCTCTCATACATTGTATCAGAGATGCGTTTGTTGTTTTTATTATTAAATCGGTGTACCGTGTGGGCGATCTTCCTCTTCTCCTCGATCTCTCAACCTGGCCTTGTAGAACTAGTTTCTCTAATAAGATTAGCGATCTTTAATAGTATCTCGTCGGTGCCTTGGTTTAACAGCGATCTAACAATTCATTTGGACCAAGCGTGATAGTGGAGAGGCCGGGCGATGTAGCGACATTGCCTCACTTCTCGAACTCTTATTCCCAAACGAATGCATGTCCCATTAAATCCTTTTAGGGTGACAAAGTAGAGGCATAAGGATACATTTTGAGCTTTTTCCCAAGAAAATCGAAACTGCCCTTTAATCGCGCCGCTATTTTGAAGACTTAAATATTGCAAAAATAGTCGAAAACAGGTTCTGGCCGAAAATCGAGTATTTTCACATGATAGAGCGTTCAATTTTCTATAAGAAACGTCAACATTTCATTTTCAATCTTGCCTTTCACGCCCACTGTAAAACAGCGAAAAAAGCGTTGTAACGATAAGGTCAAAAAATCTGGTCCTACAGTTCGGCAACCAATTATTCTATGGGCTTAATATTTGGCATATAGTGTTCAGCTATCAAACTGTTCAAGTTCACGTAATATGAACAAAATCTGTGACACCTGAAAAAAATGGGTGACTCATTTGGCGTGGAATGCCCCATATATATAAAATAAGAAACATCAGTGGCGTAGCGTCCGACGTTAAGACGTTGACTACTACGCTCAGGTTCAATCCCAGAAGATAAAACTTTTCATTTAAATCTTATATTTTTAAATTGTTATATACAATTTAAACCATTTTTAATTATAAAAAAAAAACAAAATGTTTTTTTTAAATAAGGAAAATTTAAATAAGAAAAAATGCTCTTCTATTATTAATTAAATTAAAATTTCTCATGCACACAAAAAGTATATTTACATTAAAGATTTACAATGACTATTTTACAATAAGTTTACAGCTTTAAAAGTGAAAAGTGCACTTTGGTATTACGTATTCACAATAATTTTATCAAAAAATTACAAAATTGTACATATCTCCTTAAAAGGATACTATACCTAAAGCTGAACTTCCTCAACGTCGGTATTGCAAATTATTTTTTCTGCAGGAGGGAAAGGGGGAATGCTAACACCAAGCTAACGCTCTTTGTCCAACGCGTAGATCTGTCTTTGATTTTCGATTGTAGTTCCATCTGCGAAAAGACCTATCAATTACTTTTGCACACAATCACTGCTCTGTTTGTCATCGTTTACATGCGCTAAGCGAAATTTGTACACGTACAGCTGTTCAAGGATTAAACTTTTTTGTTAGGCTTTTGATTGGAATGACACGCAGTCAGTGTTGTTCGTTAGAGTTTCTGAAGTGGGGGACGATCTCATATATACGAGCTACAGAACGTCAGTAAATGACAAAAGTTAACCTCGATTGACAGAGCCGAAAATAAGTGAATTTTTAACTTATCTTTCCATTTTCTCGTAAAATTTATCGTTTCCCACTTTGTTTTGGTGTGTACTTTTATTCTGCAAAAGGATTTTGTGATCTATAGAGTCAATTCGAAAATTAAAGAAAACTGTAATATGTCGGTAATTCCCGTCAGTATAGCATCCTCTTAAAAACAATAGAGAAATAGCCAATCGTGAGGATGTTATTAAAATACAATTTAGTTCACAATCAGTTAAACCACCAATCTTTTGTGATATGTTAAAATTTGCATGGTTTGTATCTCAAATAACAAATAAAAGCAGTCTTTTCAAAAACATTATCGAAGTTTGTTTTCCGTTCTGTTAATCAAATGAAATATAAAGATTGTACGCATGAAATGTCATTGATTTTATGTGCATGGTGCAATGAACTATTATGTTTTAATTGTTTTTACGATAAATATCACCCTATAAGCTGTAAACTTATTGTAAAATAGTCATTGTAAATCTTTATTACAAATGTATTTTTTGTGTGCATGAGAAATTTTAATTTAATTAATAATAGAAGAGCATTTTTAAATTTTCCTTAATTTTTAAAAAATAACATAATTTATATTATATAATTAAAAACTGTTTAAAAATTGTATATAACAATTTAAAAATATAAAACTTAAATGAAAAAAAGTCACATCCTCGGGGGTTAAACCTGAGCGTAGCAGTCAACGTCTTATTAATACCGGACACTAAGGCTACGTTCCGTTTCATGCATGATACGCATGCTGTATCATTTCATCCTTGTTTAACATTTGGGGAATACAAGGATAAAATGATATGCCATGCGCATTATGCGTGAAACGGAACGTAGCCCGTAATCTAAGTCTCACTGATTTCTTTTCATTTTTTTATATATTGTTGTAGCCCTAACAGCTATCTCGATCGTCTTGCATTTTGACTCAGCAACGATCACACCACGAGCTCTCGTTACGCCGGAAATGCAAGACTACGAATTTCTCAATCGTGCGAGCGACTAAAGCGATGACCATATTTAGTCATATTTAGGGCCTAATGCCTCACCATAATTGATTAACGATAGTATAAATCAAGCTGCCTAATCGTAGGCAGTGGGAGTTCTCTTACATCAAAGTACGCACGGCACATTACACGCTCCGCGTTAAGACTGTCACCCGACACCACACGACACGTCCAGCGGCGGAGTGCGAGAAGCGAACGTGATCCGTCCACCATGGTCTAAACATTGTACAACGGGATATTCATTACTATTATATATTTAGGAAAATAAATCGCATTATATATTTAGGAAAATAAATCGCTAAAATAAAGTGAGAGTATTCTTCGCGACTCTACGAGTTTTCATACTATCGCCCACCTCATAGGTTCCAACCCTTAGGACGGAAACGAATCCTGAACAATTTATTTTTGTTGCACCCGGCGGTACAACAATATATATTTTATTTTCTCAAGAATTCCTGAATATCGCAACTTACGGCTTTACTATAGCAAATATTTGAGTGAATACTACACACCCATAAAATTTTATTAAAATCGGTGAAGCCCGACTGCCGGGTTTTCCTTATAAGCGTTGGTGGTTTAAAATGGCATTCAAATTAAGTGTTAACTCTTAAGTTAAAGGTTTATTTGGGAATTAACATTCAATTTGTGTATAAGTACTCAAATTTTGAGTGTTTTTTCCGTAAGGGATTAATTGCAGTCGTATGGAATTGACACATGTAGATGATATACTCGTAACTAAGACCCAGACGGGGCGGTCCCATAACGCGCGCGGAGAATCGCTGCGTGCAAGTTGTGTGTATGCGCGCGTGGATGTGTACATTTGGCAGCCGCATGCCAGACGAGAATTAATAATCATCTCACACATGCATGCAGCTCGCAGTGGTCCTCCGCGCACAGCCCGTGATCGTGTCCGAACATCCGGACTCTAGATATAACAATATGTATGCCCTTACATATAATATCATACAATGTTTTTTCATTGTAAGTTAAGGCGATGTTGGACTGGTCTCTATACGTGCTTATTTTCGTACACTCATATCTCTTAATTGGCTTTATAGATCTCAAAATCCTTTTACACGATTAAAGTAGTGACAAAAACACCCCGCTAGCTATAATTTACTACGAAAAACGAAAGTTAATTAAAAAATTATAGTTTAATTATCGGCTTCTGCAGCCGACTTGTGACAACGTGTG
The DNA here is from genome assembly GCA_003595255.1 of Solenopsis fugax. Taxonomy (NCBI): domain Eukaryota; kingdom Metazoa; phylum Arthropoda; class Insecta; order Hymenoptera; family Formicidae; genus Solenopsis; species Solenopsis fugax. The sequence goes on along the minus strand of QKQZ01001718.1, from coordinate 2,331 downwards.
CCCATATAAAAGTTTTAGACATTGTGTGTATGAAATAAGTAGCTAGTAGGGTGTGAATTAAATGAAAGAACAATACGGCGCTTGCAGAATGATCCTAGAAGCTTTAGTATAAAAGATATAAATGTATGAAAATTGTTTATATAATTTTCACGTGTATTGATGGAAAGAGCAGAAATTGCATTCGTAGTAGTGGAGAAATCTTGCAATAGATGGCGCTAAATTCGAAAAACAAGGACAAATAAGTGCGTTTGACAAAGAATGCTAACCTATTCCCTTTACTCTTTGCCCCGCGCGCGGCCCTTAGTCGCCAGACTTCACGTTGAAGAAAAATTTGTAGTGATCTGCAGTCCGACGTCGAGTGAGTTCCACCGTCAGTCCAGCATCGCCTTAAATAAGTAAAACAGTTGGTTTTTAAAAAAACGTACGTATGTTGGTCGAGATGTCATGTTATCGATTCGAGTTCCAAGTTAGAGACGATTCATGTAAGAAATCAAAAATATGGTTTAAAAGTTTAAATAAACAACGATAACATCCCCGTTAAGACTCGTTATCCTACATTAGTTTTTATTTATCTTTTTTCTGCTTGAGCTTGCTTCGTACTTGTTCACGGTCCAGCATTCAACCATCCTTCTGCCACTATCATTGATTTTCTATTCCTTACATTTCCTTAATTCTGGTTCATCTTGATCACTACTCTGCTGACAATACAGATTAATTTATTCCAACACTCTATCTTATTTTTGTTTTCTACAATTGCAAGATATAGCAGTTGCTCATCAGTATAATATTAATTCAGTAATTATATTCTTTTAAAAACAATTTGCATATATTTTTTACATGTTCTTCATATAATTACGACGGTCTCTTTTTGACGACGGGACTCCGATTTGAAATTCGAATCAATAGCATGACATCTCGACCAACGTACGTTTATTTATTGAAAAACCAACTGTTTCGTTTACTTAACTTATGACAAAAAAAATTACATGAACCTATATGTGAGAACATACACGTCATTATTTATTATACCATCTAAATTCTATTTACTGAGAGAAAATTTGGTCGCACATATGGGCTGCATAGTGGGGAGAGTATAGCGCACTACTCACAATCAGTACCGTACATTGGAGCCTGATCTTAGAAAATTGGGCCGATAAAGTAATCTCTAAATTTCAATGTAATATAAAATCGAAATCGTAGTATATTTAAATTGCAAACTTCCCTCAAAAATGTTGAACCAAACCATTTGACGGTATTATTTTGTGAATTAATAATTGTAACGATTGTTTTGATGCCACCCATACAAGTTTGCACAAGCCGTGCGAACAGTGGAGAATGAGGCTTCACAACCGTTCTGTAGGCAAAGCCTACGCAAAACGGAATTTTTGCCCGACCCGAAATGATTAGGGTATTCTCAATGAATAGGGTATACATGTATTAATTCCGTACGACTACAATAAATGTACCGATTTAATTTCGTTTCTTCCATAAGTATCATTGAAGATGACCTAATATATGGCCGAAGTGTTTATAATACTTATTGTAATGTAATATCCGCATTCTCATACTGTAATACTGATGTTTCAACATGATATTTAATATTATGATAGATAAAAATATTTTATTGATTTAAGCATTTGCACTTAGCTTGAATCGTAGAGACTTCTTAATTGAAATTTTGATTTATTGAACCTTTGTTCTATTATTATTTATAATTAACATGCTAATTCTTGTTTAAATATAATAATATCCACCTTTTTAATCAGCCATTTAATCAACTATTTATTTGGGAAGGTTTTCAGATTTTGATCTAAAGATTAAAGATTTAATAATTAAAAAAAATATATTAAATAAAATCACATTGAATTTTATTATAGAAAGAGTAATAATAATATAAACAATTCACTCAAAAACGAAGACATATCGTTAAAAATTATTATTTGTACACTGAAAAAAATGTTTGTGACTTAACGAATTTCTCGCTTCCTACCAATGAATCGTGTTATCAATTTTTACATTTGGACGGAACTCGGATTATTTGCATACGATGAAATAATCTTATAGTATAAATTCAAATATTGTCTCACATTATATGGACTCTTACTAATTTAGAATATTTGTTATTGCGGGTTAAAATTGTTATGTAATATGCAGTACAATTCATGATTTAAAATGCGGTGGTAAATTGTTACTGGTTTGCTCAAATTGATGAAGAGTAATTAAAATCGAAACGTTCTTGTGTAATATCAATTAGATCAAGAATAAATTTACTATTGGAGATATTCGACCGTTAATGTAATACATACAAATTGAAATGAGAACGCCTTGTAC
>QKQZ01001716.1:0-23371 GCA_003595255.1 Solenopsis fugax | reverse complement strand
TCAGGAAAACTAATGCAAAACGTCGAATCATCCTTCACCATGACAATGCATCATCTCACACAGTATCACAAATACTATCGATTATTTGAAGCGGCAAAACGTCGAATTAATGACTCATTGTCCATACAGTCCTGATTTAAGTCCAAATGATTTCTTTTTGTTCCCGTTTGTCAAGAATAAAATGCGTGGAACCTGTTTTTCAACACCTGAAGAGGCTGTGGAAGCATTCAAAAGTCACGTTTCTGATATACCATCTTCTGAATGGAAAAAGTGCTTCGTCAACTGGTTCCAACGCAAGCAAAAGTGTATTGATTGTAAGGGAGAATATTTTGAAAAGTAATAAGTGCATTTTTACTTTATTTTGACTGTTTTTTCATACCTTTTTCTGAAACTTTTGCAGCAGTCCTCGTATTTGGATTAGGAAAACTGTCATGCTGACGCGTTTATCGACATATGTGCATTAGCACGCATGACAACTAACTTCATGTAGCACATACTATAGATTTTGGGTACTGATGGCGCTGCACATCTTGGAACACACGTGAAGTTAGCTTTTAGCGGTTCATATTTATATAGTCTAAGGTTTATGATTAACATATACGTATTCTTGAACTTTTTCAAATTTGATCGTATAGTTTTTTTTTAAACAACTCTCTAAAATAACGTTAAGCTTCATGGAAAGATTTTTAAATAATGTAATCGTAAATAAAAAAATTTTTGAAGAATTATATGTATAAGAAAGCCTGGAATTTAAAGAATATTTTAAGATTCAAAGTAAATGAAGTATTATTTTTGTATAAAAACATGAAATGTTTATAAATAAAGCAATTCTCTTTATACAGGGTGTCTATAAAGTATGCTATCACTACCTATATTTCGAAAATAATTTAAAATTATGAAAAATCTTCGAAGACGATTTGGAAGGGCTACTTTTTTAAGAAGGTTGGAGAGGTTGTCTGTCCCCCCATTCCTAATGTGTACACAGGAAGATTCTAACTCAAAAATTTCAAATGGAACTCCCTACATTGTAATATATCGTTTGAAAAGACATAAAAAAATATTTTGTCTTAAAGCGGAGGTTAATACATTAATCAATTCGAAAGTTATTTAGAATCAAAGGTAAAAAGGTTAATTTTCAAAAAATCCTACCATTTAGAAAATCCTACAAAAACATTCGAGGTGGAAAGTGTTCGTCTTTTTAAATTTTTTCCATTGTAGGCATATAAAATCGCGCAAGGCCATATAATTAAAAAACGCGAAAAATTTTGAAGCGCTAGACGTATTAAGATAAAGAAGAGAAATAAAAAGACAATAATAAACGAAGAGCCTTATAGGTTATAGCTAGAGATCTTAATGCTGATATTTACTGTGTGATTTTATGAACCTTTTCAAGTTCATGAAACTGCGCGCCGAATAACTTTTCGGTTTTAAAACACAGTTCTAAGTTGAAAGACTTATTGTTAGTAAGATTTACAAATAAACCTACCTTTCGGGCACTCATTGATTTTATTGAAATTTGACATTCTTGTAAAGTCAAAAAATAATAGACACCTATTTTTTTATATCTATAATGGTGCAGGTTTAAGGGTGGAAATAACCCTCGTAATCATAAACACGAGTACTTAAATCCTTACATTTCAGCTCACGATTAGAGCTGTCTCTAGAGGAATTTTAGAGATTATAAGAGGATATTATGTTTTTTGAAAGCAAATTCAAATGTAAACATTGCAGAATTCAAAATGACGGATCCAATATAGCGACCTGATCAATCTAAATAATCGCATTTCGCTTTTTGCTGAACTCAGGAATAATCGACGAGGAAGTAGCGAATGTCTATCCCCATTTTGTTTTTTCTTGCTTTTATGTTTTATTATTTTTTATATTTTTATATTTTTTTGTTTTATAATTTTTTTAATATGTTTTTAGAAATATCTTTTTTGTTTTCATTTTTTTACATCACTTCTCGCGCCTTTTGTTAATTTTTTTTTTTTATATTTTTTATCGAGTCTTTACTCGGGACAAAACTTGTTTTTTTCTATTTTTTCGGTTTTTTCCCCAACGAAAAATTCATTGAAAAAATTTAAACAATGTACTATGGTAGTACCTTACCAGTATCAAAGTTACCTGTTTTACAAGATTCGGCTTCATTTCAGCCCTCCGCTCCATTTCCATCCTATGCAACGTCAGAAAATGTCTATTTTTTCAAAATCATTTTTTTTTTAAAACCGTTCTAGGTTGATTTTACACAATAGGATTCGAAAAATGCAATAAAAAATCGTTTTTTTTCCCTTCCAAAGAGAAAGACCCTTTAAGCTTGTATTGTAAAAATTAAAAATATATAGTCTTAATGTTCATAAGATAATATTATAGCAGGTCAAAAAAATTATTTGAATTTAAAATAATTAAATTTATAACAAAATATGCAGGAATAAGTAAACTATAAAACGAGACTGCACTTCAGGAGTTCATGGGATCGAAGTATAGCAAACTAGAGTTAAAAATTTGTGTTAATGAAAAATACAGAATGGTCCGTATAAAGTTAGACTAATATTAGTTTCTGTTTTTTTACATTTCTGTCCTTAAAGTTTTGTCTTTTTATTTATGATAATGTTACAATGTACAAGGGAAACAAAAGCATCACACAAAAATGAATAAAAACAGAATTAATGTATTTTTTAAATAAAATAAAACATATTCCTCTTGACAATTGCTATTATTCAAAATTCTTCACAAAATACTTAACGTAAATATTAATTTAAATTAGTCTTTAAACTAGTTGTTAGGATTACATTTGTACTTAAAACAGTTTGTTTGATAATTAATAATTATTAAACCTCAAATGATGGAGGAGAAGAGGATATTATGACTACTGTGGACATTATGGCTACCCCCATTATCTCCGTTATTAAGTGACGAATTCTAACAATTATGAAATTATTCAATTAATAGCCTGCCGTTTTTTAGTGCCGCTAATATGCCAATACATAATAGCTAACAATTGTTATGAGGCATTTTTACTTTTGAGCATTTCTAAACTTTTTCAAGGTACATTTTAGCATATACTTTCTCATTGTTTTTAAACTTGATAATCTGGGAGATGATACTTTTTTGGTCTTTATTTGTTACTACTTGAAATCGTTATTAATTCATTTAAATGATAAAGGTGAAGGAAACGCAAGTATGGCAGACCTGCGGTTTTACAATTGATGACGCGTGATTGAAGTTGTAAAAAATTTTTGGCTTTTTTCCTAATGTATTACCGCCTAACATTTGTTTTTAGTGATTGTTTACATTAAAAAACCAACCGAAAAGTAGATGCCATATCCATTTCGTGGGCCGAAGAAACTGTCATACTAAGCTAAAGTAGTAAATTTTTTTAGCCAAAAAAAGTAATTATTATAGCTGATTTTTGTACACTACTTATTTTCACTAAGAAACATGCGAAAATCCATATGCCATATCATTTGAGCGGGCCCAAAGGATCGCCATTCTCTCGTTAACATGTTGAATTATTAATTAAAAAGTCATGATTTGTTACCGTATAAAATTTTGTTTTTTGAAAAACTTATGACTAATGTATTACAAAAAAATTATTGCCATACCAATCATACGGATGAAAACACTTGCCATACTCAATAAAATACTATTATAATGTTCGTAAGCACAGCCGAATCTTTTCAAATCGGCCAAGGTAAAATCATACCTTTTTCAACAATACTCTGTAATTATATTATATAATAAAAATGAAAAAAGTCAAATCTTGCAGTTATATTTACAAATTACTGTACCCTATATCTACCCAAGATTTGCGTTTTTTTTTTAATTTTTTGCTGAGTTCAAAATTAAAAACTGATGACCAGATTCAAAGTAGGAAACATTTCTAAACATTAATTTAAAATATAAGACAGTTTCAAATATTTATATGGGTGCAGTGAATATTTTTAAAAAGTGTCATTTAGGTCGCATTGGGTACATATAGCTTAATTATGTTTTCTTTTTTTCACAAAAAGTGTTAAAAAATAGATATTAAAATGATCTAATATTACATTTATAAATTTATAAGTTTATTAACATTAATAGATTTATTGACATATTAACATGTAATATAATAGATATTAAAGTGATCTAATATTACATTTATAAGTTTATAAGTTTATTAACATTGATAGATTTATTGACATATTAACATATAATATAATAAAGATTACTTCCTCCTCGCTATCATCACAGTCATCATCATATTGGTCCGCCTCACCATCATCCTAATCATCATTATCGTTGCTCTTATCGCCGATTATAATCATTATACTCGTCATCATTTTCATCATGCTCTCGATGTTGCTTTCGCTGTTTCTTTTATTACCTATGATTTATTTAAGTAAATGTTATAAGGTACTTGAGCCGAATAAAGTCCAGCATTAAAAAAAGACCACTTTTAAAAACCCACTTATTTATGCCTAGAATATATGCTTAAAAGAATGTTATAGCAAATAGGTAAAGAGGAGCTGGAGAATTAAAAAACGAAAAAAAATGTCAAGAGGAAAAAGAGAATCTTTATTTTTTTTTGTAATAACATTCACTATGTTAGCATTTTTTTCTTAACATTTTTACATGCGCAGAAAACGTAAAAAAACATAGATACCTATCATTATTGTGATTTTTTAAATCGTACAATTTTCAATCCTTATATCAATTCTCCAGTCTAATTAGGCAGTATGGTAATTATGTTTTCTAACATTTTATGATGTAAATAACTTGTGTACAAAATTTCAGCCGGTAACGAATCACTTTTTTTGCTAAAAAATTTACCACTTTAGTTTAGTATGGCGGCTCCTTGGGCTCATGGATATGGTCCTACTTTCCGGTTGGTTTTTTGATGTAAATAAACACTAAAAACAAATGTTAGACGGTAACACATTAGGAAAAAAAACCAAAAATTTTTTACAACTTCAATTACGCGTTATTAATTGTAAAATCGCAGGTCTGCCTTACCTGTGCTTCCTTCACTTTTACCATTTAAATGACGAATTAATGGTTTCAAGCGGTAACAAATGAAGACCAAAAAAGTGTCATTATCTCCTGGACTATGAGGACGTATTATTATACGAATGTATGTACACTTGAGTATTTTTTGTTATTTAACTTTTTATTCGGCTGTACACACTTCAAGTTATGCAGAGTTAAACGATAACATGGGATTTTGTTAATATGGCTTTTTTAAATGAAATTTTCATATCAAAATATTTCTTCAATAAATCAATTATTACTCTAGAGGACTGTGTTAAAAAACACTAGAAATATCATTTTATGCTTGTTGTTTAATGTTTTAAACAAGAATAAAATTATATGTCTAATGTTTCTGAACACAGAAAAATTCTAAATCAGGAAAATTCTAAACGATGGAGAATCAAAAATATAATATATAATTTTGTATCAAAATACTGTGTTTTTTAAACTAAATCAATTTTTTAAATTTATTTTTGGGCTAGCCATATTGGGATAGTAATATTACCACCACTTTTTTTTCTTTTACCCATTATGCAGTGCATCACATTTTTATAAATTACATTCTAAGTAATAAATATTTCATTATACTTTGAGTCTAGAATCTGTTAAATAACACTTTGACGAATATAATTGTTCAAGTTTCAATATAAAATATTGACTATAAACAAAGTTATACAATAAAATGAAAATGGGTGTTATTATGCTCTTCTCGTCTAATATTAGGAGTGACGTAATATTAGAAGAAATAAAAATTTAAACAAAAAAATAAGATTACATAACTTCTTGGATCATATTAATGATGAAAGATTTTAGACATTAAAAATTAGATAACATGTCATTTACATAGCAAAAACAGCAATTTCTCAGAAAAAAAAACTAGAATTTTTCTGATTTTTTTAGTGATTTATAAAAAGCGGTTTCTTTAAACTATAGTTTTTCACAATTTTAAAACGTTTCCGAAATAAAAGAAGTTGGTAACAGACTTTATGGATACCCTCTATCGGAGCTTTTCAACTCTCACAGGGCGTGTGGTTTATCCCACAAGATCCCTCTGTCTCACCTATTCGTGCTTGTCGCTCCATATGGCTTAATCTTTCCTCCATTTAATCTGTGCTGGCCCATCGGTGTATGTTTCTATTTCTATTAGATAGAAGACGCGATTACGCCGAAAGAAAGGTCATAGAATGCGCTCGTATAGTACAGTCACATACATATCCGCCTGACTGAGAGATTATTATTATTCCCAAATGTTAATATAACAAATAAAGCAAATATGGTAATTATGCATTATAGGGAACCCAGCTCCGATCACTTTGACCTTGACATGTGTCAATGCCATCACCTTGAGTATCCTTCAGAAAATTTTAATCGTTGCTCGTTATTCATAAAAAATTTATCATCATAAAAAATTATAAAAATTAAATCTACACAGGTAGCAAACTGACGTTATTTGTCATCATTTTGACGACTGATTATTTGTCTTTAACGGCAAATAATCAGTTTGCTACTTTTTTTTTTTAACATGGGGAAATCCATCATGGATACCCCCCTTCTCGGGGAAGAGGGGAGGGTTATGCCAGACTCCTACTGGCTAAAACCCCATGGTAGTCCTCCTGACTGGACGTGAGGGGCGCCCCGGGATTGCGAAACATTTCAACCGGGCGCCCNCCTAGCCCTCGTCGGCCCCCGCCTCTCCACCCCCCCCCAAAGATAGAGGGGCAGAGACCCCTTCCTAATTTGGAGGCCATTGCGGGACCACCACGCAACGGTCTCCCCCACTCGTGGACCACGTGCAATGGGAGCGGACGTCGCCCGCGTCCGTTCCCTGCGGTTCAACGGCCCCGGCAGGAAGTGTTCTCATGGCCTTCCCGCCAAGGCAAGTTCCCGCCAAGGCAATCAGCTTGCTACCTAGGTATAATTTGAACTTTACCTAGCACAAATAGCACATTATTTGTATATTTGTATTGCGGATGTTCTCGCCCTTCCTACGTGAAGTAAACGAGCAATGAAAAGGGTATAACAAATATATTATAATTTCATAACACAGTATTGAACAATAAATTAATTAATGTTTTTTTGTTGATTTATACACCTCATATGATTTCCTTGTTCTACAAATTACGATTTAATTCATTTAGCAGACAATAGTTTTCTTTTCAACAGTTCGTTAACCGAAACACGCATGATACAGTTTTCAGTGAGGTTAACAGTCATAAGTCTGCTCGAGTCTGCAACTCGATTGTGCACATGCTAAATTGGCTGTCCAAAGAAAAGAATTATGCTGTGAGCGGTCAATAGCCAGGCAGGTGCGCAATCATGCTGCACGCAGTTACACCATTTTTTTCTATCCCCTTTTTGCATCTTCTTATCTAAAATAATATCAATAATTTTTCGAACACTGTCAAAAGTAGAAAATAATATTCTTATCTTACACTATTAAATTTTATCTGAGAAACATATGTATTCACAAAGAAACTACTATAATTTAATACAAATGTCATAGAGAAATGAGATAAAGTCATAAGGAAATTGCAGAAAAAATATAAATTATAGTCTCTATAACGCAATTGTCTATTCGCTAGCTCGTGAATAACTTTTAACTGAGGGGCCGCATGTAATGCGTATGTTCGATTATGATTCCTGCATTCGAATCGCGCGATACAGGAGATACCCCGTTTTACCTTCCCACCCTATTTTGCTCCACCTTCTCCTATTTCTTAGTAAGGTTCCCCGCAGGGAAGGGCGAAACCAGAAAAGTATAACCTAACCTAACCTAACCTAACTCAACCCGAATTTTTGTCACGACTGACCATGTTTCAATTGACCATGTTGCCGCGTAGAAAATTATAAACTCATGTAGATTGAATTAGGTTAGATTATGTTATACCTTCCGGATTCCGCCCTCGCTACGGGAGTTCTTTGTGTTCACAGTATTTTACAATGCGAAACGAGATCCACTCCAAACCCTCTCTATTTACAGGGCGAAACGAAGTCTACAGTTCTACTGTTCCATATGGGAATACAATTTTCTACGTGGCAACTTGGTTATTAAAAACGTGATCAATTGCGACAAAAATTCGGATTGCATTAGGTTACACCCTTTGGGTTTCGCTCTCCCGTAGGGAGAGCGAAAACTCTTCAGCTGGATCTTACTTTGCTAAGAAATACACATTTATATTGTCAACTTTATTTGTTATAACTTCTTAACGAATAATGAGCGACGGCTGAAACCTTCTGAAAATCACTCAGGATGATGATTTTGTCAACATAGATCAAGATGATCGGAAGTGGGTCACCTATGGTGCATAATTATCGTAAATATCAATAAAATATAACTATAATTTTTTTAAATGGCGAAAAGGTTAACAAATTTGCAATTGCAAATAAAATGAGAAAATGATTATTTTTTTACTCTCAACGATAATAGCAAACCGCTGTGTCTAATTTACTTCAAAATTTTATCACATGCGGAAACATTTTATGTGAAGACATTATAATCTTTATCATAAAAAGAATTACGAAAATTACGATAATGATAAAAAATTTGAATTATTACAAAATTTAAAACTTAAACATGCGAATGTATTGCAAAAGGACATTAACAAAAATACTATTTTAATCAATCTTTTGCTGCTTCTTATGCCGTTACTATATTTTTAGCTCGAGAAAAGAAAAGTTTTTCTACAGTTTTAATCTGATGCCTTCCTTGTTTCTTGTTAATGCACTTTTGTGCAGAGTACACTCGCGCGCGCGATGTGAGAAAAGTAGTTATGAGAGGAGGTGACTTCAGGCGTTACCGGTGGAATCTTGGTAGGGAAACAGTCACGTAACCAGTTGGAAAGCTCTGTCTTCGGATAGGTCCATTGATTTGTAGAATGGACTGCTGATAGCAGTGGTGGGGGTAAGAAACAGAGTGAGAGGCAGACAATTGGAAGAACATCCCTTCTTTGTCTATTAAAGCCTGATTGGTTGCTGGAGCAACAATAACCAATCAATTTTTAGTAGACAGAGAAGGAACGTTCTTCCAATTATTTGCCTTTTACTCTGTCTATTTCCTATCTCCACCATTGCCATCAGCAGTCCATTCTATATGTCGATGGGTAGATCACTACCGCGCTATCAACACTGTTCATGTAATCAAAATAGCGTTAGCGAATGCGAGCTTCATGAACAGCTTGTAGCGTTTCAGACTTAAACAAATATGGTGATGTGACGCACTATCCGTGGCAGGGCTTAAACGAGACAGGATAATTAATTTCATAATCAATCACAATCATTCATATACGATTACGAATCGCAATTATGATAAAATTCAATGATAAAATCATATTCTTGAATGCACATGAAATATTTTTTTTTATCACGCAATGAATAGGTTTTTTTCTTTCATTTCAAAGAACCCCGTAAGATTTGGAAAAAAAACGTTATTGGTCAATTTTTAATATGTTGTAGATTAAGTTCAGTGTCCCTGACGAAAATTTAAGCAAATCGACCGATAAAGTTTTTTTCATAAATCAGGATCCTTTCAAGACTGTACTTATTATTACATAAGAACTTGAATAAATCCAGGATACTTTCAAGACTGTACTTATTATTACATAAGAATTTGAAATCTCTTTTTTTAAATTATTGATAAAAACTTGCATTTAATTTTGAGATTTAAATTGTGATTTTACTAATAGTCTTCTTTAATGTACTAATACAATTGTATTTGCAAATGTATTTACAATTTAAAATATGTTACAGAATATACAGTAGAACCCTATATAACGCGATTAGTGTTTATTCAGTTCTAACACGTTGTTTAAAATAGAATAAATTGAAAAGACTATATGGAATTATTTATTATAAATATGACTATGGTTATAATTACAAATGTGTTAAGATCTTAAGTACTTTCCAACTCTTGTTCAATTGCATTACTATTGCAGATATTTACGTTTTAAATCAAGAGGCGCGTCTCGCGCCAAGTCAATTTCTTATACACGAAAGTGAGTAGATATTCCATATATTCTACGTCTGATTAAATTATGTTAGAATTCTCCTGCAATACGGTTCTAAAACGAGTGATTTCGGATTTTTCAAAATGATAAGTAGAACACGAGCGCGAATCATCGCAATGTTGAGTAAAAAAATAAAAAATAATATTGAAAGATCTGTGACAGATCTAGTATATTGTTATGATTGCAAAGAATGGATATTCGAATACTAGAGAGATTACCGATGACAGCTGACGGAACTTTCGCAACACTAGGGACTTAAATGTATATTCCATTCAACGGACTACCTCTCAATTGATAGTCACAAATTGAGAACACTTTCGTCACAGTTTAACCATACACAGTTACGACAGTCATTAAAATTTGTCGTATAATATTTCAAGGCACATGCTCGTATAATATTTCAAGTCAACTGTGCTATTTAAGACATGGAGGTACCAGGACACAAACCAGGATAATAATATGTGTTTAAAGGTTATGTTGGGTGCTTTTTAGTAAATTGTAAATATTTTTTAGCACTTTGTCAATCGTAACTGTCAATTATTGAAAGTTTAAAATAATACTCGAAATGTTTTATTCAAAATATGATAAAATTTGCAATGTGTTCATTTATTATTATCTAACCTTATTTTATAATTTTACTTTTCTCAACGTAAGACAAATCTCAATCACTTCCTCCGTAGCTTTTTATCTTATTTTATCACTTATTTTATCAATTACTAGTTTGATACATGTAGCTAGAAATTTTTATATCATCTTTTTTTTATTTCATCTTTGAATTACACTTGTATTATCGAAAACATAGTGAAGGCCCACGTGACTAGGTAATACAAATATTAAAGGTTCCAACTTTACTGTCATAACTGTGTATGGTTAAACTGTGCTTTCGTTTCACGGAGTTGAGTTTCCTCCCCTCTTACTTTAGGCTCTTAACGAAACAGAGTATGTTTTTTTCTGTGACCCTTTCCTCCCCTCCCCCTTTTAAATGCTCAGTCACAATATACATATACTGTGGCGTAGTCTAGGTCTTTGACTATATAACTATGGACTGTCTATCAGTCGGCCTTTTCACACTGACACCAACATGAAGAGCACCTTCATTAGCTGGGTGGGAGTCTTTTGACCACCAGCCACTCACAGTGCTTGAACAGTGAAAAAACTCTAAGCACCTGCCGCTGTGAATAGCTGTGGTCAATCACAACGTGGTCAAACGAGACGCTCCCCATTAGCTAAGTGGCGAATGCCGGTACTTGAATGACTACGTTTACATGGCCCGATTTACGCCGAAGTTAAAACATTGATGTAAAACTGATCAGTTATAAGTATTTCTCTGAAAAATATGACTAGAAAGAATGACTAGAAGAATAAAATAATTCGCCAGTTTTACAGTTACGGGTGTTATTAAATCCGATTAATGGCGATGTTAAACGTAGTAAATGACTACGTGTTTACACGGCCCGATTTATGTCGGAGTTATAACCGATGTTATTATTGTCTATATAAAACTAGCTAATCATAGGTCTAGTTTACACGTCACCATTGATCGAGTTTAATAACATCGGTAGTTATAAAATTGGCCAATCATAAATATTTGTCTAAAGAATAGAATGGCTGTAATTAGCCAGTTTCATAATTACGGATGTTATTAAACCCGATTAATGATGACGTACTATATGAATACCAGCCTATGTATATAACATAATACTATGTAGTGAAAATGTTAACGTTTTTTACTATATTTGAGTTATTATTATAAATAATTTTTTCTACATTAATATTTATCAGTGTTATAAAAAAAATTTAACCCAATTTATTATTTTTATTATTTAAATTTCGCTCAGTTTTTATTATTTAAAAAATGGCGATGCCAAAAACTCTTTTGTTAAAAGATATACATGAATTAAAAATTCATGTGATTTCCTTCTTCATTAATTCCTTCATTAGTTTTTAAGCTGAAAAACTAATGAAATTATCTTCAGATTGTTTTCACTTTATAATAAGTATAAACTGACTGATTTAAATGACTAAATGCACTTATTAACCTCTGAATGTTGTCAATGATGAATTGCCAATCCTTTCAATTGTACTAAAAAAACTATTTTCATGAGCTGAAAAAAGGAAAAAAGAGCATTATTTGCTTATGCACAACATGAATGTTATAAAAAAACTGTGATGGACTATCGAGTTTAATAACTATACGTTTACATTTGTATCCATATCACATAAAAACAATAGGGAAGACCGGGATTATTCAAAACACTTTTCTTTTACGTCTCCTGAGTCCTGTATTCATATAAAAAGAAATTCATTAGACGGAATTCATGAAAGGTTGAACCTTATCCTTCACGATGCTGTTATAGATAGAATAATTGTACTTGCTTTGAACTGCATATGAAAATGTCGACTTGTGCGAAGTGTTTCGAAAAGCCTCTGCGTCGACTTTTCGCATCCCGAGCCCGGGACAATTCGAAACAAATCCGGGACTATTCAGAAAGTGTTTCAAAATCAAAAAATGTAAACTGTAAAAAAAACCGTTTTTAAGGCTTTATTTTATTAAGAATAAGATATATTGTATTATTAAGAAAAGTTGCATTCATTAAAAAAGAACAAACATATAATAGAGAATTTTATTACTTCAGCGTTTTCGGAACAAGTCAGGAACTATTCGTATTTCGTGTAATTATATCTGTTGAGTATTAAATTGTGTATTTTGGTACATAGAACGCGAATAAAAGAAAAAATCGTCTGAATAAGTCGCCCGGCGTTCGGTGTTTCGAATAGCCTCTGCGTCGACTTTGCGCATTATTGCGTATGGTCCACAAAAATAGACATCACACAGCAAAAAGTAAACGCAAATTGTTTCAAATACATTCAACTAGACACGATACATTCAAAGTTTTCAAAAAGAATCTTATTTGTTTTACATGAATTTCGAAGAAACGCTGACTGTCAGAAATTATTTTGACTGTCGCAAAACACATTTTTCATTACCAACTTCAATATGACACCGGCGTCAACGAAACTATGTCAACAGTGTCGTTACATTAGAGCACGTTTACAGTATTTAAAGTGAATTTTTAATATGTATCCATACATTTCCATTGTTTTAAATAGCCCCGGTCTCTCCTATAAACTGTCACATATTCTTTTTTTTTTCAAGATTTTGAGATAAACTATTTTTATTGCTCAAAAGCTTCAATACACTTGAGATTTTCTCACATCTCACAAAATGTTAAGTATCTTGATGAATAAAAAATCGTAGAGGTTTTCAAAAATAAATTTTAAAGAGGAAAGACAGTTTTGATAGTTCATTTACTTTTATCTCTAGAATATTTTATTTTTAAATTACTATAAAATTACTATAAACGTAATTTTTTAATTAAACATAAAAAAAATTAATAAAAAATTATTTTTAAGTAGACTTTCTAAACTTCAAAATGCTTTTTTTAAAAAATGATGTGATGATTTCTTGCAAAATATCGAACTTTTTTATAAACTGATTTTTTATATGTATTTTGACTTTAAACATTTTATAGAAGAAAGAGAAAAATGTATGTTACAATGCTTAATTTGCATAAATTTTTTCAAAATTTTTTATAAAAACTTTTTTATACTTTTCTGTGAAAAAATTTCAAGCGTGCTGAAACTTTTAAGAGACAGTATATATTAATGAAATATACGTACCACTTTTTAATTTTTTTTACATTACTAACTGATATACAATGCGTGATTTGATACTTTAATACATATTTTTTTCATAATTAGGAATGCGGAGAAGCAGTTCGTCGCAGAAGCGGATGAGGTTGAACCGGGCACCGAGTGGGAACGTATTGCCAAGCTTTGCGAATTCAATCCGAAATCGTCCCGCACCTCCAAAGACGTTTCCCGAATGCGTTCGATTATTTTACAATTAAAACAGACACCGCCCACTCCCATTAACGCTTGATTAAATTGAAGTTATTTCTGCAGTTAGATTCTGAGAATACGTGTTATGGTAAACAAGCGAAAAAAATATGATAAAAAAGAAGATATAATGCACGTCGTGATCGCGACGATATTAACAAAGCAAAATTCATAAATGTTCTGTTAAATAAAAAATAAGTAATATATGTATAATAAAAGTTATTGATAATAAATACATTATGAAGTATATGAAAAACATGAGCGTTTTATATATTAGACCAGAGCTCGGCAATAAATATACATTTCAACCGATTTTCAGATTGGCTCCACCTACCGCTATCAAGAGATGCGGTATAGTCTCGCGCCAAGTGAACGCACAGCGAAAGAGACCGCGTCTGTTTACGCGAGTCAGTGACATCCGAGCACGTAAGATTATCAGATCTCAGTAACGGCTGAACTTATTAAGTTCTGACAAGGAGAATCCGCGACCAGTCCCGCATCACCGATTTTAATAAAATTTTATGGGTGTATAGTATTCACTCAAACATTTACTACAGTAACGCTGTAAGTTGCAATATTTATGCATTCCCGAGAAAGAAAAAAAGAAAAAAAATGTATATGTACAGAGTGTCTCAGACCATCCGTACACTCCTTTTATCTTCGCAGAATAAGGTCCAATCAAAAATATGTTCAGACAAAAGGGCTTAAAAAGATCTTTTTATTGATTTTATTCGTTTGACCTTGGGTGGCGTTGCTAAGTAACCTCCACATGGTACATCTTGGGTAATGCTGATGCTGGCGGTACTGTAACTTTCAAGCCTTATAACTCGAAAAGTACTTAATGGAAAAATATTTTATTACAGCGTTTTGGAAAGCTCTCGAGGTAAGCTACAAGAATATGCAATAAATATGGAGGGTTCCATATAAAAAAGTTGATGTAATTTTGATTTGACTGCGACGCCACCCAAGGTCAAACTAATACGATTAATAAATAGTTCTTTTTAAGCCCTACAACTTTTTTCTGAACATACGTGGGTCATTTGAAAAGTTTCCGGCCTCATCGACATAAAGTAACTGTAGAAAAAAATTTCTTTCGCCGTCCGATAGATCGCCTTGACATATGTAAACCGTAAAAATTTGAAGTCATTCTGATCATTACTTGGTCTATGGCAACTCTTCCAAAGTTGTCAGCTGACATTGTCTGTCAACAATGGAGAAAATTGAGTATCGCTCAGTGATAAAATTCCTTCATTTGAAAGGGAAAAAGACTCAGGAAATAAAAGATGAGTTAGACTCTGTATACGGTGAAGCCTCCCCTTTTTTTATTTTTTTATTATTTTTTATTTTTTTTAATTTTTTTTTTACGTTGGACCAAATGTATCGAGTTGCACGGAGACTACGTCGAGAAATAAATTTTGTTTTGCTTCGAAATATATGTTTTTCTTAAAAAGGCTGGAAACTTTTCAAATAGCCCTCGTATTTTTGATTGGACCTTATCCTGCGAAGATAAAAGGGGTGTACAGGTGATTTGAGGCACCCTGTATATACTCCCCAGCATAAAAGTGGTAAACTAAAAATTTAGGAGAAATTTACCAAACTTTAAACGCTTGTAAAACAGCAAATATTTATGATACAGAGGTGTTTAAAAAAACGAAATTAAAACTTGAAGCCAGTACTTTGAGAAACTTTTAATGCCGATTAAGTAGCACGATTAATTTGCTAATGGCCGATGACAGAATGAAAACCTACAAAATCAATAAGTAAAACAGTGCAGTTTCTAGAATTGTATGGAGTGGAGCAGTTGACATAACTCAATGAGGTAACAAGCGCGTGAAAGTTCGAAATTTTCCCTTTAAAATGCGCTTTTGCGGAACTCGAAACGATAACTTTTCGCTAAGTTATGCCAATGTGAAGAAAAATTGTTTTTTTACGAGATAATGAATTATGAGTTGCAGTGCCGGCGCTATCAAAATCACTACAATTCTATCCAAGACATGTCGTTGGTTTGAAAACGCGTGCGTGCGTGCGTGCGTATTTGCATACCACAAGGATAAGGACCCCGTGGTTCATCAACTCCATAGTATTTAAAGACTCCAAATCCTCCTTGTGGTATGTGTGTGCGTGCGCGTTCATATGCACTAATAATGACTTCCTCGTGCGCGTATTATTTCATTCATACGATCAGGCATACTTCTTATTAATTCTTTAATTTTATTCTGCGTTATTGTATTCCACTCGTTTTCAAAAACTCTTTGAAGTTCTCGCAGTGTTTGAGGAGCAAATACGTGATTTCGTACTTTCCTACCAAGGTTGTCCTATAAGTATTTTATGGAATTTAAGTCTAGACTATTTGCTAGCCAATCGAGTCGGTTTATGCCAACTTCATCCAAGAAATCAAGCATTCTTCTCGCAATGTGTGGTCGAGCATTGTCTTGCATAAACAAGAAATTCTCTCCAATGAAGGGTGCGTACGGAACAACGTATTGAATGAGTACTTCTTCTTCTGGAACAAAGTACTCCTTAGCGGTGAATGTCATTTTTGTCTCTATTCTCCAGATGGACGAGAACGAGTTCATCGTCGCAGTGGAGAACGATTTGAAGATTGCACTGTCAGAAGCATAGCTACAATGGAGGTGGTGTAATAATTTGGACAGGAATTTCAGCGAATGCTGAAATACAGATCTGCATTTCTTTGACAGGAACATGAGCGCAGATGTATACGTGGAACAAGTACTCATTTCATACGTTGTTCCGTACGCACTCTTCATTGGAGAGAATTTCTTGTTTATGGAAGACAATGCTCGACTACACATTGCGAGAAGAGTGTTTGATTTCTTGAATAAAGTTGGCATAAACCGACTCGATTGGCTAGCAAATAGTCCAGATTTAAATCCCATAAAATACTTATAGGACAACCTTGGTAGGAAAGTACGAAATCACGTACCTACTCCTCAAATACTGCGAGAACTTCAAAGAGTTCTTGAAAACGAGTGGAATACAATAACACAGGATAAAATTAAAGGACTAATAAGAAGTACGCTTGATCATATGAATGAAGTAATACGCGCACGAGGAGGTTAGGTCATACCCATTATTAATGCATATGTGCGCGCACGCACATGGAGGATTTGAAGTCTTTAAATACTGTGGAGTTGACGAACCACATAGTCCTTATTCTTGTGATGTGCAAATACACAAACACACGCACGCACGCATGCACGCCCACGCGCACACACACACACACACACACACACACACACACGGATGTTTTCAAATCAACGACTTGTCTTGGATAGAATTGTAGTGATTTGCATTGATAACGGCGGCATTGCAATTCTTAATTTATTATTATCTCGTAAAACAATTTTTCTTCAGATTGGCATAACTTAGCGAAAAATTATTGTTTCGAGTTCCGCAAAAGCGCATTTTGAAGGCAAAATTTCGAACTTTCAAGCGCTTTTTATCTCATTGAGTTACGTCAACTACTCCACTCCATGCAACTCTAGAAACTGCACGTTTTACTTATCGATTTTGCAGGTTTTCGTTCTGTCATCGGCCATTAGCAAATTAATCATGCCACTTAATCAGCATTAAAAGTTTTTCAAAGTATTGGCTTCAAGCTTTAATTTCGTTTTTTTAAACACCCCTGTATCATAAATTTTTGCTGTTTTACATGCGTTTGAAGTTTGGTAAATTTTTCCTAAATTTTTAGTGTACCGCTTTTTTTGCTGGGGAGTGTATATAAAATAAAAGTCAGTGGCGTAGCGTCCGGTGTAAAGCGTTGACTGAACGCTCAGGTTCAATCCTGAGAATAAGACTTTCATTTAAATCTTATTTTTTTAAATTGTTACATATGATTTTTTTAATTTTTTATATACTATATAAATTATTTTATATGCTATGTATTTTTATACATATATTATATAAGAATTTTTTACAATTCTTTTTATATACAATTTTTTAAAAATAGACAAATTGTTTCAAATGTATTCAATTAGACATGATACATTTAAAGTTTTCAAAAAGAATCTTATTTTTCTTACTTGAATTTTAAAAAAACACGGACTATCAGAAATTACTTCGACTGTTGCAAGACACCTTTTTCACTGCCACGATTTCAATATGACGCTGTCGCTAATAAAACTTTGTCAGCAGCATCGTTATATTAGGACTCGTTCACAGTATTTAAAGTGTATTTTTAACATGTATCCATACAAAGATATTTTCATTGTTTCAAATAGCCCCGTGTTCCGAATAGGCCCGAGTCTCCCCTATGGATTTTTTAAATGCGTGGGATTCTACATCGAGTCAGTGGTACATTCATGTAACCTTATCCACGGGGCATTCATGTGCCGCCGTGGAATTAATTGAGAACCACGCGATGCAACTCTTCATGCTCGAAATTGCGCGGTCCAGTACTCCTAAAGCTATCATTTTTTTTGTAACGTGTTCCGAAATTTTCGTCGCGATCGCGGCTCGATACCGGGCGGTGACGCCATCCAGCGATCTCCCTCAGAACGAAGGGACTTCTCACCGCTCCCCGCGTCGACCCTAATCTCGAAGTCTAGCTCAACGCGTATCGATCCTGTCATGCCGTGATCGCATGATCGCGGGATCGCGGATGATGGGTCGATACGCGTCGCGCGCCCGAAAAGCTCGAAAACGCGAGTGCTCCGAAAATCAGTCTTGCGAATTGCTCCGGATGACGAGGTGGTATACCGTCGTGCATCCGCTTTTCTTGTGCTCCGTTTCACGCGGTCTCAACTGCCGTCGTGCACACGAGTTGACTGCTCAGCGAGCCTATCGCTGAGTATCGCGCCGGTCAGTGCGTGCTGCAATTCACCCTCGCTGCAACGAGTGGTGAATATAGCGTGGAATTCGCCTAGCGCACGCCGTCATTGGGAGAACTCACGTTCTGCGTCCATCAAGGACGATACTTGTATAAGCAGTCTTGCGTCCTATCACCGTGCCAGCNAAGCAGTTTTGCGTCCTATCACCGTGCCAGCGTGCATTGCGCCTCTAAGGCGCTTTCGCATCCAACGGACAGCTCCGCGTCACGTGCATCTCGGGTCGAGTCCTCGCCGATTCACGTGTGCGCGAGTGCCACGTTTTATTCCAAAGTGTTGCTAAAAAATTGTACTCAACAAGATTGAACAAAATAAATTTATTGTGCATTCCTTCAAACATAAGATTAAGTTCGTTATTTTGTGCACGTCGGATTCCTGTCGGGGTCGAACGCAGCCCCTGGCGAACCGGAGTTACGCCCGGCATCAGACATTCGCCAACATAACGCAAGAAGTGTATTAAAATTCTCTGTGGAGTAACTGTGCTCTTCAAGCTGGATATTTAGTGTAAAATTTGAATGTTTGTTTCCAACAATAAATTCTGTATCACTCGCTACATCCAAACCCATATACGGTTTAATAGATGGGCTAGAATCGGGTCAACATCAGCATCCAACTTCCGACTGTCGGCCCAGTATTGGCCGCGATGTCGCACCGACATCGGCATAATATCCAAATGATAAGATTGGCCCGACATTGCATGTCAGTGTTGAGACGACATTGGTAACCGAAGTTGGCCCAATGTTGTATGCCAATGTTAAGCCAACATTGATACTAAAGAATTTTTATTAAAAAAAATTTTTTTTAATTTCTGAACAAGATCTTATTCTTTCGCATATAAGATTCTATTTCACTAATTAAAATTACGCATTATTTTACAATTTTTAAAAACGCATTGACAGGATTCGAACCTAAGAATTAAAGATTTCGGCACAATAACCTAATACGCTAACACTGAGCTAATCGTACACTTGTGATATCGTTAATAAAAAGTTATATTTGAAGTAAAGCTGATTTGAACAGGAAGGAACTTGCGTCTTGAGTACCGCGCGAACACTTTTACTAGCCACTTTATTTATCGCCTTAGATATTTTTAATATAACTATATAAATAATTAAAACCTGTTCCTGCCCATGGCCAGATCAGTAAAGATAGTCAGAAAATAACAATTGGAAATAGTACCGGAGCATGAAAAAACATTATTGACGTAAAATACACGTTGCAAAAATCAATTTTGCAACTAATTGTTATAAACAAATTGTTAAAAATTGACTGTAGAGGAACTGATTGCGCCAATCGATTCAACGGGAAAAATTATTAAAGAAACATATGACGCTTTCTTAATTGTTAAAGTTGTTATAATTGTTATAAACAAATTAGTTGCATAAATTAATTTTTGCAACGTGCTTTTTATGTCAATAATGTTTTTTTTTTTTTTTACGTTTCGGTCCTATTTCCAATTGTTATTTTTTGGTTATCTTTGCTGGTTTGGACATGGGCAGGAACAGGTTTGAATTATTTATTAAGGTTTGTCGATTCTTGTCCGATGCTGACTCTTGGGCTGATTATACTGGTGACATTACGGCAAACCGACTATATAGTTTATTTTTATTTTTCATAAAATATGAATGATATAAGAAAAAGTCATCTATGTTTTTTTAGTAACTTTTTCCATAAAATTACATATTTGATTGAAAAATAACATATAATAACATATAATGATTGAAAGTTATCAGTTGCTGTTATAATATCAATGTTGGACCAACGTTGGCCCAAGAGTCGTCGTCGAGAGATGGAAGTAGAGAGTGTACCGAAGGCCAGAGCAAAAAATGCAAAAAGAAAATACCTAAGGAGCTTTGATGAAGGAGAATACATCCAAAGGTCTGAGATAAGCAATTTATACATAGAGCAAAGTGAAACTAGAGGAAAGAAAAATAAAACGCGTGAGAAGAATTACAGATTAAGCGTCCAACATAGAGAGGCTGCCTTTTTCAAGGCACATAACACAAGCCTGGACTTTATTCAGGGCTATGAGGGGACATCCGGTTCCCAATCATCCTCCGCGGAGGAGAGGTGGTTGCCGGCTGAAGTGAGAAAAAGAAAGAAGAAGAGAAATGTTAATGCCGAAGAGAATGACAACCTGCGGCCGCTGCGACAGTAAGTGCAGCTCAGGCAGCTGCAACAGCAATATAGGAATCAGTGCTCAGGAAATACGGAAGATATGGACAATAGGTTGACAACGAGGATTGAAACACGAACAAATGACCACAATGACAGAGATGGAAAAGTGGATCCTTACAGAGGATCGTGGCTGCGCGCAGACGCATCCCAAAAACTGCCGCAGTAACGATAACATGCGAAAGAGGAGATGGCGGCCTCAGTTATGCGACATAATAAAGAATGCTAGGGACAACATCTCCCTAGAAGCGCTGAATATAAAAACGTCCTATGTCCGGCGAGCGGTTACGGGAGGGATAATCATTGAAATTCCCGGCGAAGACATGAATACTACACTCTGGCCAGACAATTAAGAACCATTTATAACGGTAAAGGTATAAGAATCTCGCGCCCCACTAGGAGGGGCGAGTTAATGATATCAGGATTCGATGAATCGGTTAGCCAGTTTGAGCTGGCCTTGGATCTGGCCAAACAGGGGGACTGTCCCGTCGCTGACGTGAGGGTCGGACCTATAAGAAATCTGAGGAGTGGCCTATTCTCGGCATGGGCGAGATGTCCGATCGAGTCAAGGTGGCCGAAGAGAACAAGATAAGGATTGACTGGACTGTAACTAAAGTTGAATTGTTGAGGCAGCGTCCGCTGCAATGCTTTAAATGCATGGCATCGGGCCACACCAGAGAGAGATGTCCAAGTGAAGTTGATTGCAGCGGATGCTGCTTCAACTGTGATGATAGGGGTCATGTCCTAGCGAGGTGCAGTAACAGATCCCATTGTGCGGTACGTGAGGACAGAGGATTTAATGCGGAACACCGCTCAGGGGGCATTGAGTGCAAGCCGATCCCACCGAGCAGAATAATAGCCAGGGATGCAAGCAACACCCCGGGCTACGACCGGGCAAGAGACCAATGTCCATAGGAGCATGAGTACGGAGAAATCCCCTTCCGCGGTAGCCTTGAGCTCATTGAGAGAAACTGCAGTTCCAGCAGAACTGATTGAGGTCCATATGGAGGAGAAACACTCCATCGAGGGAGGAAGATTGGAGGTATCGGACGCGGTCGAGGCGGAAGAGAGATCTTCCTCCAACTTCGATGACGATGAGGAGGAGCTATAAATACATACTTTAAGTCTGTTCTAATTTTAAAGTATGCCGTCTTTTTTCTTACTTTAATATAGTTTCTAGTTAGGTTATTTTTTCTATTAATTATTCGATCTATATCGCGGTTGGTTATCGGGCTGGTAGCTCGTTATATGTTACATAAGATACTATCAAGGCCCTCCCGAGTTCACTGCTCTAATTGGTCAAATAGGGCCTTGAAAGAGAAATCGTGAGGAAGAACACTTCCCCATGATTATGTATAGGATAATTCGAGTTATAACTAATAGGATATCAATAGCATTAACCAGATAGCCAAACCTGACGGGAGCACGAATTAAAAATTTTTGATACACATTATGCTAGCAAAACTCAAGCAGCAGCCAGGCATGTTTGTTGTTTCAGTTTATGTTAGCAGAAAAGCAGCAAAATTCGAGCAAAGACTGCATCATAACATGTTTAAAAAAATACAGCAAAAAATGTAGCAAAACTTATCGACATAAAGAAAACAGAAATCGAGCATTGTGTGTTGGTACAATAAAACAACAAAAATAAGCAAAACTTATACATACTAAATAATGTCATAATCAGTAGGAAAAATGTAGTTAAAAATCTATCATAATAGCTGTCACGTTATAAGAGCAGAAACGTGGCAAAGATGCAGCATGAGTCATGACGAGACGCCGTGCTCGATTTTTGCTGTATTTTTGCTGTCAATACTTAATGTGACACATTGTGCTGCATCTTTGCCACGTTTCTGCTCTCATAACGTGACAGCACTTGATGCTGTATTTCTGATTTTTTTTGCTGTCAGTTCTTGATATTGCAGACTGTGCTCGATATTTACTTCCCAGTCAACAAAATGTTAGCACTGTGTCGGCAGGCTGGCGACAGATTCGATCAAGACGTGTTGGCAGACTGAACTCAACTGATCTCAAATTCTGCTTACGTTCTGTTGACAGAACCTGTTGATATCCTATGCCAGTAGAATGACAGCATCTGGCGAGCACGCCGTGCTGCCAGCACATGACGCCAATTGAATGCCAACAGTTTCTGTCCTATTTCTGACAGCAGTTTGCTGACACCGCAGATATTGCAGAGTCTGTGTGAAATCTGTTGCCTTTCTAGCAACAGAAATTGATAGCAGACTCTCCGAATAATCTATTTGTTCACGTTTGGCTGATGGAGTATGTATTTGCTGTCACGATGTGGCAGCAAATAATGCTCGATTTTTTCTGCATTTCTATCGTCATTTTATGTTGGCAAATTGTGCCGTTAGAAACTATACTTAACCCTTAAACACACCGATTTTGTAAAATACGGAAACACATTTGCGGGTCTGAGAG
>QKQZ01001715.1:0-10938 GCA_003595255.1 Solenopsis fugax | reverse complement strand
GGGAGCCCGCCGCACCCCCCTAGCGTCCCGGTTCGGGCGGCTGGGGATCGATCGATCCGTCGATCGACTTCCGGCCGCTAACTTCCGGGCGGGGAGTCTCTGCCCGCAAGGGCGAAGACTCGTTTGGGTTGGGACTGATCGCGGTGCGTGCTTAGTTCGATCCCGCGGTCAGTTCTTAGCCCAGACGCCGGAAAAAGTGGCTGGTTTTAGTGGGTATGCCGGCCAGCAATGGCCGGAGATTCCCACATACCCCGCGTTACCTCCCCAGGTGCGCGGGGACCCATAAAGGGTTTCNAAAAAAAAAAAAAAGGTTAGGTTTATCAAAAAGTATTTACTTGTGGTTATTTATATAATTTATTAAATTTCAACATATTTTTCTTGTAGTGAACTCATACTAAAAAGGACACTTTAAATTTTAAAACTACAACCTCTAATATGCTATAAACAAATTAATATATTTTATTCATCATTGTTTACCTGGCTTTTTTGTTTTTCTTCAAAGGGAATGAGGTTAGAGGCACTTCGATCTAATTTTTCTTCCATCATAACAATTAGTATACACTTCTCCCAAAAATATAGAATATCAAATCGTTAAATATATTGTTGCACTCGAAAGGAAAGAAGGGCACGCGAAACGCTCGCGCAAAAAAAATCGGACGCGCATCACAAAATGAGACAACACTCTTTAAAAAAAAAGCGCCAACTTTAATTACAGAACTTATTACAATAAAATAGTTAGCGGAACGAGCCAAACGTCAAACGACAGCAACACGCCCCGAAAACCAAAACGTCGAGCCAGAATGCGCTTCTCTTGTCAGATCAATCGATCTTCTTGCGGCCAGCTTCTCAAACTCGGCCGAAAATGGGCACAACAATATCAAATCGTTCGACAATATTTTATGAATAAACAGTTGATCAACAGTTATGTTCTAATGTCACACGTTTCAACTCGTTGGCATTACGGGCCTATGCAAGCAAAGAAAAAGGGAGCTTCCCAACCAGTGAAGCCTGCGCGAATCGGACGAGTTTTCATCCAAACAGTTCAGCTTTTCTCAGTGAATAGAGTATATAGGAGATACGCAATAGAAGGAACTATGTATCGCTCAGCGCAACTTCTCTTTAGTATCCCCTCTACTCACCCTTCGATACGGGACCGCGGGCCGCGTCAACTTTCCATCACTGGATACAAAAAATGTACGAAATAATTTTGTTAGAAATAAAATTTAAAGGTAAAATTCCAAAATTTTCCCTGATTATTAATAAAATTGCGTAAGAATTCCAGGATTGGATATAGTTCTAAAAACGGAAATTATTCGTTTTTTTTTAAATAACACTTTCTTATTTTTGCGAACTTTTCAAAACACTATAAAAAAAGTTATTTTTTATTAAGTACTTTCCGAGTTGTGAGGCTTGAAAGCTACAGTACGCTGTAACTGTCAAGCTTCATAACTCGAAAAGTACTTGAGGAAAAATAACTTTATTGTAGTGTTTTGAAAAGCTCCTGACACCAGCTATTAGATTTTGGAATCAAAAATAAGGTATTCTACTTAAAAAAATTGACGTGGCCTTGATCTGACCTTGGCAATGCCACCCAAGGTCAAATTGATAAGATTAATAAATAGATCTTTTTAAGCCCTACAACTTTTGTAGGAGTTATTTTTCGCTATCACCTATACCTTCGAAGTTATTCGAGGTACCCACTTAAAATGAGACACCCTGTATTTGTTGTACTTAAAATGATTCTTTTCGTGATTTTGTTGACTATTTTTAAAAGTAAAACATAAATATATATACAATGAAAAAATATTTACTCAGTTTTATCTTGAAAAAAAAATGGCAAATTGCCGAAGAGATATTATGATAACCTTCGTCCTCGAAATGATACATATTTTGGAAAAGATAATAGTGAAGACGATATGAGATTGTAGATTTTGAATAAAAATGAATTTTTTTAAAGTCAAATATTATTTTCTCATGACGAACGCTTATTCTTATAAATTTCAAAATTGTAAGATTTCATATCATGAACTTAAGCAATTAAATTTAAAAAAATTTGTTGGCATATTTTTTTTATTAAAATATGAACCTTAAACTTTATTTTTCTAATATTAATTTATTAAATTTCATTGATTTATTGATTTTGAATATATCACTACCATACTCGCATTTGATTTATATTTGCCAAAATAAAATATTTAAATAATTAGATTTGTTGAATAATGTATAAATCCTTCATTTAGAATAGTTAAGGAAGCTACATGAATTTTTTAATATTTTTTGAATTATTTAATCCATTGAAAAAATGATGAATATTAATAACCCTCCTTTACAGTTAACGGATGCCAAAAAACACATTACGGGGTAAGAGTTAATAAATATTAACAAAAAAATGTTTTAAATAAAAGTTAGCGCTTAAAAAATACATCATTTATGTCCCATGCATTTTTTGCATAGAACCAATATTTTTCGAAAAAATGATGGGTGAAGTGTCGAAAATTGTCCACCTCTGATTTCGATATTCTCTGTTTATAGAGCGAAACGAGGTTAATTGTACTACTATTTTAATTAATTTTCGATTTTCCACACAAAACGAGATTCATCCCCTATCCCCACCCCCCTGCTTACGGGGCAAAACGAAGTCTACGTTCATAATGGCCACAAGGCTGTACAATTCCCTACGCGACAACCTTGGTCAATTGAAACATGATCAATTGCGACAAAAATTCGTGTTGGGTTAGGTTAGGTTAGGTTAGATTATATCTTCGAATTTCATCCTTCCTTAAAGAGAGCGGAAACTCTCCATGTTCACAGTGTTTTGTAGCGTGAAGTGAGATCCATCCCACAGCTCCCCCTACTTACAAAACAAAACGGGGTCTATAATTATACTGCCCATGGGTTTTTTACTTTCTATGCGAAGTAAGGTCTATTTTACACCTTTCCCTGATTACGAGATGAAACGAGGTTTATAATTATGTACATTGTTAACAAGTTAAAGTTAAGCTAGGGGAGAGAGTCATTCTTATTTTATTTTCTTCGAAAACTATTGGTTCCATGCAAAAAATGCATAGGACATGAATGATGTAATTTTTCAAGAGCTATAACTTTTATTTGAAACATTTCTAACTAAATTAATATTTATTAAAATAATGTAAAAAAAAACGATAATTTTTTTCAATATTTTTGAGTTTTGACCTTGAAAATGACCTAGTCACTAATCCAAGTCACCAATCCTAGTCACCAACGGTCATATTCGTAATCAACGTGTAAAAATACAATAAGTGTTATTTTTAAAAAATCAGATAATTTCCGTTTTCGGAACTTTATCCCTAGAATTTTCAAGGATAAAAACTAAATTCCCTAAATATTCCAGGTTTTTTCCGATAGTGGACACCCAGAATTATACATATTTATATATCGAGATGTTTAGATTCTAAACTCAATTATTTGAAATATTTATTACTTAAGACATGATTTATAAAAATGTGACAACACTGCGTAATGAGTCGAAGAAGAACAGAGTAATATGGGCTACCACAAAAATAAATGTAAAAATTGATTTTGCTTAAAAAAAAAAAAGTATTTTGTTACAAAATTATTTATTTTTAATATACCATCGGTTTAAGACTTGATTAGGCGATGCGAGGGCGTGTGGATGTGTGTGAAGACAGAGCGAGGTTGAGTATGAGTGTTTTTGGATATTAAGAAGAGTTAGAAAAGTAAAGAGGCGTGAGCTAAAGGAGGATAGAGAAGGGTAATTGGAGACAGAGGTAGGTGAAAAGGATTTGCGGTGATATTGGAAGATACAGGAGAAAGTAACAAGAATAGGTTATGACGGGTAACAAGGCGAGAATCCGGAAAGGCCGGTAAGGTAGGAAGGCAACGGAATTAATTATAGATGTTAAGGAAAGTGAAAAAGGCGACGGTATGCATAGAGAAAGAATTTTAGGAGAAAGGTTAGAGGAATTTATTAGAGAAAAAGAGGAAGGAAATCTGATAATAGGGAGAGATTTTAATATAAGAATTGGCGAATTAAGCGGTAGAGATATAGGGAGAAATAGCTATAGAAAGGATAAAATAATAGGTATAATGCAGGGAGGAATTTGGTAAAATGGTTAATGGAGAAAAGATAGAATATTTTGAATGGGATAATGGAAGGAGATTGGGAGGCATGTATAGAGATACAGAGGCGGTGAGAAGAGTGATATTGTAGGAAAGAAAGAAGTCATGAAGGAAAAATGTAATTAAGATGTAAGATAGAAAGAGGATTAGGTATAAGTATAGATATAGGCAGGTATTGTAAAAGTAAATGTAAAGGAAATGTAAAATGTAAAGGTATGAATGAATGTATAAGTATTAATTGTTAATCAAGTACCCTTCGCGGCTTAGTATATGCTGAAGGAGACAGAGTGGACTCAGATGACTTGCTGTTGGAGATGGAACTCATAGAGGATGGAGAAAGAGATATAGAACATGAACAAGAAAAAGGAAAAAAAGGAAATAGAAATAACTATATGGGACAAGGAGACATATAGAGATGTATGTAGAAATGACAGTAAAACTGAGCAATTTGGAAGATTTAGGAAAAAAAAGGAAGTTGATAGAATTTTAAAAAACTGTTGGAAAAGAAGTAAAAAGAAAAGGAAAATAAAAGAATTTAGAAGAATATAGTACAATGAAGAGAAAGGCCGATGTACGGAGTAGGAGACAGAGTGGAATCGGACTCTTGCCTTTGGAGATTGAGTTCACAGAGGTTGGAGGAAGAGATCTAGAAGATGAAATAGGAAAAAAGGAAATAAAAATAATTCTATGGGATAAGGAGGCGACAGAAGTGTATGCAGAAATGACAGGAATTGAGTAATTTGGAAGAAAAAGAGGCTAATAAGAATATTAAAGAATTATTTGGAAAAGAAGCAAAAAGAGAAAAGGAAGGTAGAAGAAGAATTGAGAACAAGGAAGGAAGAAGTCGATGTATGAAGGTACAGAGGAGTTGAGAAGAATGATATTTGCAAGAAGGAAAGAAAAGTGTAAGGATACATGAAAGAAGAATGTAAATTAGTATGTAAAATGGAAAGAGGATTAGACATAGGTATAAATATTAGGAATAGATATAAAGATAGGTATAGAAAGGTATAGTCAGCACTGGTATGTAAAGATATGGATGGATGAATGTATAAGTATCAATTGTTAACCTAGTCTCCTTCTCGATTTTGTATATACTAAAGGTAAATAAATATTCTAAATATATCATTGGTTTAAAATTAACATTACACAAGAATAAAATGATATCTCTAATGTTTCTGAACGAAGGCCTGTAGAGTGACAATCGATTTATTGAAAAATTATTCCGCTATGAAAATTTCTATATGCCCATATTACCAGCATGTTACTATATCCACATTATTAAAATGCTATGCTTAAACAACTTTGCATAATTAGAAATGTGTACAATTGAATAAAAAGTTAAACAAAAAACCACTCGAGTGTACATAGATTCGTATGATAATACGTTCAAGTTTAAAAACAATGAAGAAATATGTGTAATAAATACTGTTAAAATGTACCTTAAAAAAGTTTCGAAATGCCTAAAAGGGCATAAAAATGCCTTATAACAATTGTCAGCTAGCTATTGTGCACTGGCATATTGGGGCCATTATATAACGGCAAGCTACTAAACAAATAATTCCATAATTACTAGCAATTCGTTATCTAATAACGGAAATATACGGGTGCTCGTAATACCTACATGATCCAAAATACCACCTTCTTCTTTACATGAATAAAATTTATGATGAGCATATTTTATTAAGAAAATACATCTTTACAAAATTTTACAAATTGTTTACTACAAAATATCCTTATTTTACATTTTTCTGTCTCTTGTAAACATGGTAATTTTTTAATTTCAGTTCAAGTATTTACATATTTAATATAAATATTTGAATTGAAGAAAGTCAATCAAATTGAA
The DNA here is from genome assembly GCA_003595255.1 of Solenopsis fugax. Lineage (NCBI taxonomy): Eukaryota > Metazoa > Arthropoda > Insecta > Hymenoptera > Formicidae > Solenopsis > Solenopsis fugax. Next base: position 4,973 of record QKQZ01001715.1, on the reverse strand, counting down.
AAACATTTTTTCAGTATATATAACAAACCAATATACAGAGCCCGCCAAAAGTTCCGCACCACCTAAATCAGAAAATATAAGTTTTACAAAAATGTGTTTCAGACAAAAGTTATAGGGCATAAAAAGATCTATTTACTGATCTTATCAATTTGACCTTGGATGGCATTGCCAAGGTCAGATCAAATTCACATCGATGTTAAACGGAACACCCTACTTTTGATTCCAGAATCTGATAGCTGGTGTCAAGAGCTTTTCAAAACTATAACAAAATTTATTTTCCTTAAGTGTTTTCCGAGTTATGAGGCTCGAAAGTTACAGTATACTGTAGCTTTCAAGCCTCACAACTCGGAAAGTAAATAAAAAATAACTTCCTTATAGTGTTTTAAAAAGTTCTCGAGATCCACTATAATAAAATACAATAAAAAAATAGCAGTTTCTACCTAAAAATTTGAATTTTAATAATGATTTTAATAATTTCCGAAATAATAAGGGGTATCAGTACTTCTCTAACACCCTATATCTTTTATTGCATTTTCTTATAATCGATCTCGAGAACTTTTTAAAACACTATAAGGAAGTTATTTTTTATTAAGTACTTTCCGAGTTGTGAGGCTTGAAAGTTACAGTATACTGTAACTTTCAAGCCTCATAACTCGGAAAACACTTAAGGAAAATAAACTTTGTTATAGTGTTTGAAAAGTGAGTAGTGAAAAGCTCTTGACACCAGCTATCAGATTCTGGAATCAAAAGTAGGGTGTTCCGTTTAACATCGACATGAATTTGATCTGACCTTGGCAATGCCACCCAAGGTCAAATTGATAAGATCAGTAAATAGATCTTTTTATGCCCTATAACTTTTGTCTGAAACACATTTCTGTAAGACTTATATTTTCTGAGTTATTTAGGTAGTGCGGAACTTTTGGCGGGCTCTGTATATAACCAGTTTAACAGAAACAAAAAACGGAATGGCAAGAAACCAGCAAATAGTATACCTCAATATTCTCGCATCAGCTGTTAAACCTGAGATGCTGATTCCCATGTGTTTATCTATAGGTATGATTTTCTTTTGATGAGCCGATAGTTCTGATGACGCTCTTTTCAGCGCAATAAGAACAGCATGTGTTTTACTCTTAAGACCTACAGTAGCCGATCCCAGCTTTACAGCTTCCATAGCGTACTCCACCTGATGTAGTCGTCCTTGCGGACTCCATACTGTCACGTCACTATCATACTGATTGCGAAACTATGAAAGAGTATTCAATTGTCGAATTAATAGAAGTTATTTATATATTTATAATTCAATCTCTGGTGAAAATTTTCCCAGAATTTATTATAATTTTTTAAAATTTTTATGTAAATTTCCGAATTTTTGTATAGGCAATTTTATAACTTTTTAGAAAATTTCTCAGATTTTTTTCTACAAATTGGAACACTTCAGTAATGTTGAGAAAGTTTAGATCTTTTTTAATTCTTTATATAGTAGTAGTAGTAATAGCAATAAGCGGGTGTGATTAATACCAATTCCTAAAGTCATCTAGGAAAGTTCTTTTGTGACTCCCCGCTGGTTTACGAGGTTAACTTACCTAGGTAAAAATATTTTTCTGCTGTTTCTGTTATTTTTGTGCAAAAGCAGTTTGTGAAAAAATAGAGTTTATCTGTAAATCATATTAGCAGAGAAATCGACGAGAAGCTGCAGACAAAATTGCAGAGAAAATACTGACAAATTTGCAGGCAATATTATAGAAAAACTGGAAGACATTTCTATGCATTTTTCTGTAAAATCTATTTGCAAAAAATTGAAGAGAAACTAAAGACAAAACTACAGAGAAACACAGACAAATTTTCGAAAAATTTGTAGAGAATATTGTTGAGAAATTTCTCAATGTTTTTTCCGCAAGAGACCTATCTGGAAAAAAATTGAGAAGTTATAGCAAATTTTTAGTGCAATTACAGAATAAATGCAGAGAAAAAAAAGAACTAGAGATATTTGAAAACAAATTTCTTTGCATTTTCTCTGCAAAACCTATTTACAGAAAAATGTCAGAAAAACAGAAGATTTTCGAGCAGTACGCAGCACTGCCGCTAGGTAGAAACGAGAATTTTGTCTCGTTAATAAAAAAAATCGCAGAATAGAATAAAGCTATAACATTATGTGATTTTTCACTCTTGTCTTGGCAAGAATATGTTTTGAAAGCGAGTCCCCAAAATTGGACTTCAGGTAAAAAGAAAAAAGACATGTTTAATAGTTTCATCGAAATCTAATTGAATTTGAAATTTTAATTTTTATGACTATTTTCGTACTAAAATTGTGTTGAAATTTTTCTGCTAATTTCTCTGCAATTTTATCACATATTTCTGTGCAAAGTGACCCAATTTTGAGACAAAGAGCGGAGAAATGTGCAAAAAAAATGCAAAAAAATATTTTCGTCTGGGTATCCTTCCTAGTCTAGTGCCAAGCTTAAGAGACTGCTCACTTTCTTTTCTATCAGATCCTTGGGCTTAAGAAACATGAAGCCTCAGGATCTATATCTTTTGCAGACAGGTGCAAGACAGTGACATAAAATGTACAGGCTGTCCTCATTCTCTTAAAAATCTGCAGTTTTTTGCTCGGAAAATTCAACATATTCTTCATATATATGAATTTTGAAATATTTTAAAATTTCTAAAATTCGCTATTCTTATGAAATCTGAAAAAGTATAGTTTATATATAGAAATTATAGAATAAGAAATCTTAGAATTTCAGAGTATAAAAATTCAGAGAAAATGTTTACCAGAGATTAACGCAACTATGTGTCCTGTACAACACAAATCAAGTCATGAAATGTCTAAAAGTTTTAAAAAATAATGAACAATGATTAGGAAACAAGTATATTAAAAAAAAAAATACGAAAATAGACTATGAGACAAGCAAAGTTTTTAATGCTAATATTATAAACCATCTTGAATATAATGATAACAGATGTTTCGATCAAATCATTTTCTATGTAATTGTGCTAAACAGCTCTTTAATAATTTACATTGTAATATTTGCAAATAAGTTTAATTAACTAACTGTTTACATTCATATTTTTATTGTTTTCTAGCTAACAAGGAAAGGATCCGAGGTATCCCCCTCCGATTTTGACGAGCCTTTAATATGTTGTAGTACAGATCAAAATAAGGGACACGTATTTTTTTTATATGTGCCAATACTCACTTTTAGAAAGTGAAACACCCCTTTTGAAAAAAATCGGTTTTTTTTCTTTCGAAGCGTATATCGTCGAAACTAGAGATAGAAAAAAATGTTCTGATTGAAAGTTAAATGGCTTGAAGAGTACTTTATAACGATGATTTAAAAAAATTTATGCGCGTACCGTACGTATAGAGAGGTTTTTAACCCTTAAACACACCGATCCTGTAAAATACATAAACACATATTCGGATCTGGGAGATTTTTTCAACTTTGAGAAACTATAACTTTGATTACAATCAATATTTTCCAACAATTTTTTTTCAAATGAAAGTTTAGAATCTCAAAAATGTAACTGCACAATCGACATTGCCGAAAAATGATTTATTATAAAGGAAAAACCATTAAGCAAAAATGAAAAATTGTTCAAAAATCTACTTTTCCTTTAAAAAATCATATCTTTGCAACAAAAAATTTTTAAAAACTTTAAAATAGGGGGAGACCGGGGCAATTCATTAGGCGGGGTTATTCGTAAAAATGGAAATATCTTTGTATGGGTATGTTAAAAATTTACTTTAAATACTGTAAACGCGTCCTAATGTAACGACGCTGCTAATAAAGTTTCGTTGGCGACGGCGTCATATTGAAGTCGTGGCAGTAAAAAATGTGTTTTGCGAAGTAATTTCTGACAGTCAGCATTTCTTCAAAATTTAAGTAAGATAAATAAGATTATTTTTGAAAACTTTAAATGTATCGTATCCAGTTGAATGTATTTAAAACATTTCGTGTTTACTTTTTGTTGTGTGATGTCTATTTTTGTCGATAAAATACGCAAAAATGCCCATAGTTGATGTTGGGGCTATTCGTTATACCGAATACTGGGGTTATTCGTTAATACTGATTGCAGCGCCTCATGAGTAACCCTAACCTACATTACGCACATCTACGTTACGCATGTTAAGCATTGAGGTAAACTGAAGGAAACAGCAGTTCTTCATTGATTTAGTTCAAACTTGATAATATTATATATTTTAACCCTTAAACACGTAAGTGGGTCAGAGAGACCTTATATGAAGCTTCGAACGCTTACTGTGTAAAGACGGAAGAAAATAGGAAGTTTAGATTAGAAGGTAAGGAAAGTTTAAAATCTCCTCTTTCGATTGATATGGTTGATCAACTTTATTGGTCAACTAGAATTCTAACGGCACGGCAGCAAAGTTTTGTTAGGGTCTGTGGGACTAACATAATGGGTGAGTAAAACTTTTTCTAAGCGCGACCCGCGTGACGCGCTGTGGAGTGGTGGACTTCTAGGATGGGTCCACGGCCCACGCTGTGGAGTGGGGGGGCTTATAGGTTAGACGTGCAGCGTCTCAATAAATAATTGAATTTTCGTATGATCTCGAAAGACGTGCTGTGCAGTATCTCAGAAAAATTCAGACAATTTGAGAAAACTATGGTATGTATATATCTAATGTATTGTGTGTATGTGCGTGAGTGCAAGCATGTGTATGCATGCGTGTACATGCGTGCGTACGTGTGCACACGTGCGTATGTGTGCATGCGTACGTGCGTACGTGTGCACACGTGCGTATGTATGCATGCATGTACATACGTGCGTACGTATGCATGCGTACATGCGTGGCGTGCATGTACATGCATGTACACGCACCGGCAGAAATGGAGTCCCTCGGCGCTGCCGCTCGGCTGCCGCACACACGCGAAGCCGCGCACGTACGTGTCTCTCGGCAGCGCGGAGGGATCGGGGAGCGGGCAGAAAGTGGTGGGGGGCGCTACGATCGTCCG
>QKQZ01001712.1:0-13016 GCA_003595255.1 Solenopsis fugax | reverse complement strand
GTGCGCTCACTCGCAACGGGATCTGCATGGCCTCGAAGCGCCTGCGAGACGAGTGATGGTCCCACCGGCTGCATCAGTCTGTGGATGGACACGAGTTGCGGGAATGCTCACGGTCCAACTTATTATCGCTGGGCATCGGGGACCCGTTGTGTATCCTCGTGGTAGATCACGGTAGCCACGCCATTCCCGGCCGTGACTATGTTCAGTACGTGCATATTCGCGTCAACATGCTCCCGATGCGTATCCGTACGTCGGGGGGGGGCAGCGGCGCGAGCTGTACGTCACCAAATGCCGTGTCGGCTGCAATTCTACCGAGACCGCCGCGCACGTCATTCAGGAGTGTTTCTGCACCCATGGTGGCCGCGTTCTACGGCACAACGCCGTGTGCAAAGTCCTGGCAGCAGAACTTAGGAACGTGGGCTGGACAGTACGCGAAGAACCCTTGTACGTCACGGCCGAGGGCAAACGCAAACCTGATTTGGTTTGCCTGCGTGGCGCCGAGGCCGTCGTGGTGGACGCACAGGTGGTCAGCGGCGCGACTCCCTTAGGGGACGCCCACGAGCGCAAAGTCCGTTATTACGCGGACAATGCATCTCTCGGTGAGGCAATCTCCAGGGAAACCGGCGTTAATCGTCCGGAAATCGGGTTCTCCTCCTGTACCATCTCATGGAGGGGAATCTGGTGTCTCGCGTCCGCTGATTGGTTGCTTAAAATGGGACTCACAAAAGGGACTTCTGCGGGGAATAACTACCAAGGTGTTGCAGGGCAGCCACACCAACTGGACCCGGTGGAACCAGATGACATCTGTGGTTCACACCGGGCCACAGCAGCGGGATAGGGAGGGCGAATTTGTTCCCCGGGGAACCCGTCCCCCAATCGTGCATGTCCTCAATGTTTTGTCCGTCCTGTACCGTTGGGTGCGTCCCCTCGGGTGTTGCCCGTTGTGGACCCCCTAATTGTGTCCTCGTCCAATTCCCTTCGGCATTTGACTAGTGCCGAACCCCTATGTGTAGACGGGCAAAAAAAATCGAGCCGTAAAAAACGGCTCGCACCGAGATAGTCTTCACTCAGATTAATTTGCACAAGAATAAAGGGGCCTCGGCGGTTCTGTCGAGGAAACAAGCTGGGGTGCACACAGTCATTTCACTGATACAAGAACCTTGGCTCCTCCGATCAATGGCCTGGCAGCATGCGGGAGAAAGTTTAAATCTCCGACAGCCGAAAGCTTAGAACCTGCCTGAAGGTAAAAGGCATGGACGCCCGACTAATACCTCATCTATGTTCTAGAGATGTAGCTGTTGTCGAGCTGGACGTCACCGATGTTTCTGGAATTAAGAGGAGAGTGGTGGTGTGCTCTGCGTATTTTCCCCACGATGACGAGGACCCACCGCCACTGGAACCGGTGATCAAATTGGTGGAGTTCTGCCAAGAAAAATGGCTTCTCCTGATATTGGGTTTCGATGCTAACTCGCACTATACAATCTGGGAAAATTCGGATACCAATGACAGAGATGGAAAGCTGTTGGAATTTCTAGCGTCAACAGACCAGGAGATCCTTAACAGAGATAACGAGCCCATCTTCTGCGTGGCGGTGAGAAGAGAAGTTCTCGATCTGTCTATTCTAGGTGGATATCGAAGGATGTGGTCGAGAAGGCCTCGCATTATTTGACCACAGGCAGATCATCTTCAAGCTGGCATGGGCTAGAGGGGAGGTGATGAAGTTCATGTATCCCAAGAGGATCGATTGGGATTCATATCGGAAGAATCTGGATTGCAGTCTCAAGGACTTTCCAAGGAGGCACGGGACTGAGGAGGAACTGGAGCTCTGCGTGGATTATCTGCAAAGGGCTCTGGTTAGAAGATACGAAAGGAACTTCCCGACGAGGGCGGTTAAGAACTCCTGAGGTAATTCTTGGTGGAGTTGTAGCCGGACATGTTATTAATATGCTCAAAATCTCGGAAAACCCGGCTGAGATTATCCCGTTAATTATCTAAATATCAAATTTGGTCGCCTCTCGTTTTCACCAAATAAACGGGAAGGTCTATATACGAGATATTGCGTGACTTTATTTATATCGAATTTACCTTTCCTTTCAGGTAACCGACTTCTCTCGGTTTCTGCGAACTCGTTGGTTCTTAGCAAGGGTCGTCTGTCAGGCTTCCTTCGCACAGCGGGGCGTCTGCTACCTCGTCCGCTGGTTCCCTTGCGTGCCGGATATTCGGGATCTTCAGCTACAGTGGGATCTTTCGATTCGTTGTCGAATAACTAACGACGTTTTATGGAATGCTTATCGAATATGCGCACGACGATATTGAATCAATAGGCGTGTAAATGAATCGAGTCACTGAATGTATCGTTCAACAATAAATAGTTTATTATATAAAATGAACACGCTAACTACGCACTAGCCACAATCACCGACCTTTGTGCGTTACAAAATACTTATAAAGTGTACGCGCACATTCACATCCCGTTCACGGAAAATTTACAAGTCCGTCGAATCTAATGTTTCTTCGCACGGCTCGTTACAGTGTATCCGAAGTTCCGATGCAACGCGAACCCCGTAATACAATTAGCAATTAAGTCAATTAATCACGAAAGTAATACTTGGCGTGAAGCGCATCATCCAAGTTGCGTCGTTACGCTTTCCGTGGTCCAAGATTAACTGAAGATCGCCTTCCCTTCCTCGAACGTCTCGAGGCAGGGAAGGGATCCCCTCTACTCGCGTTTCTCACGCGTTGCGCGATCCCGTGATCACGCGGCCAATCATTGCATGTGTTAACGCTATAGGCACCGCCCTTCAGCGAATGATTGTATGTGCCAATATGGCACGTCTCTTTGCGTCATTCGTGACGTCTTATTCTGAAAGAGAGGGCAACACGAAGGAAAAGGATGAACAATTCGCTCGTTCCATCATTCTGTGTGTACTATCGTATGCATTATAGATATTGACACTTATTATATCAAATATGCATGTTCTACCCCAATGGAACATGCATATCTCTATGTTGCGCTCTTTTTCACTATACACACATTCATTCCATGTAGTTCATTCTCGGCTTAACTTATGACTCTATTCTAAGTGGCTCCTAATTATTTAATAAAATTAATAATAACGTGAAACTGATAAAATACAATAAACGCAAAGTAACGACTAAAATAATAATACTTAGAATTTCATCATTAAATAAAATACTTGTAACATGCTATCAATTTGGATGCATCTCTTACGGCACTTTAACGCTTCTCGCGCTCTCTTACTTAACTAATATGCCCTACACTAATCTTGTACATAACACAGCCACTTAGTGTAACTTTTATAACATGTATATACGGGAGAGTGGGGTAAATTGGACCTAGTTACAGTTTTTGCTCTCTATAAAACACAAATAAAGACCGACCATAAAACTGAAGGTGTCATTGGAAAGATAATTTAATTGCCTTCAAATTTGCTTAAGATTTTGACATATCTCTCATCTGTGTTGAATTATAAAGAAAAATGTAAAAACGTTTTTTCCGGTCCGATTTGGAACCAGTAGTTCCAAATCTGATCACCCCCTGGTACAAATCGGACATTCGTATTTTTATGGATTTTTAGATAGAATTTTTTAATGTATTTTTGTTGGAATTGAGTAAAAACTAATAATTTGGCTGACAAGCATAAATATTTTATTTAGAAAAGAAATTACTGATAGTTTATATTATTAGAATTGAAATAAAAAAAACTCATTTAATCTGAGTCTGATGACTCATGATATTTTACTGATTTAATGTTCCTTGGACCAAATCCGGCTTAATGATTTTCCATTTTTTATATCGAGAACAGCAAACTGAAGCATTTGTATTTCTATTGTATCTGTTTTTTGTTTATAAGTGCGGCCCATTTTTCACTAAAAAACCAAAAAAAAAAAACAAATATAAATCGTGAAAAGGTATAGGGGTCTTCTATGGCATACACGAGTATATGTAGGTCCGATTTGGACACGGGTTTTTTTAAACTTTGGAACAAATTTTACAATAAACTACAAAAGTGATCACAAAACACTTGATATTTTTGAATTCTACATTCTTTAATTATCTTAAATCAATTATCTTTCAAATTTTTAATATCTTTTAAATAATAATTTACAAGGATTTTCTTTTTTTTTTAAATTTTCGCACGATGATTGAAAATATATATTCGCGTCTATTCTGTGAAGATTATGACAGAGAATTGTCAAACTGCTGTCACATGTTCGGTGTCTTATAAGGACTTTACATTATAAATGGCACGCAAATCTGCTTAACCGTATTCATTTAAATTAAAAAGGTCCGATTTGGAACACGGTCCGATTTACCCCACTCTCCCTTATATTTTTCACTTACAAACTACTTTTTGTCGTCGGCCTTCTCCTTTTTGACTTGCATCGCCTCTTCCGCGATGTTGGCCATTTTCGATCCTTCTGTCATATGCACCGTCTCTGGCGACTTCCTTGGCGTCGTAGTTGTCACAGACAAGTTCATCTCTCGCGTTTGAACTTGCAAACTTGTGTCAGTTCTGCAGGATTCATTTCGGTCTTCTGACTCTTCTGCGGCTCAGTCATCTGTAAATTATTTTCGGGCATTGTAGGCGTCTCTCCCGCCGGTTTCAGAGTCCCAACCTACAGGAGCTCAGAAATGCGGCTCGAAAGGCCTGGAATAGAGCCAGGAACACGGTCCGGGCAGTCGGACTAGGAATTTCATAGAAGGGCTTAGTAAGACTACATGGATTCTGTAGTGAGTGCGAAGAAAAGAAGCTGGAATCGGTGGAGGGCATGCCCGAAACAACAAGGCTACGCAGAGTTCTAGCCAGGAACCCGGACGATGTCCTGGACTCCATTGGTCTCCCAGATGGGACGATGGTGACTGGAGAACGGTGAATGGAAACTAACTTTCCGGGCTTCCGCAGAGAGCACGGAGAGCTATCTTCCTACAAAGCATCGGGCTCGCGAAGGGCTCGGAAAGCTGACTGAGAACTAGCGGCTGGTAAAGCCTGAAAAGGTAAGATGGGCGATTAACACCATCAAACTCTTTAAGTCGGCAGGACCAGATCAGATTTTTCCGGCTCTTCTCCAGGAGGGGCTGAAGCTGGTTATGGGGCCTCTGACAAGGACGTTAAGGGCATGCTTGAAATTGGGCTATATGCCGAGTGCATGAAAACTAGCGAGAGTGGTGTTCATCCCGAAAGCGGGAAGAATAAGCTACTCGTCCGCTAAGGATTTCAGACCGATTAGTCTGACTTCGTTTCTCCTAAAGACTTTGGAGAAACTGGTTGACGCGTATGTGAGAGATGTTGTTCTTCAACGACACCCCTTGCATTACGCGCAGCATGCATACCGCATGGGTTATTCCACGGAGACTGCCCTTCATTCGACAGTGACGTTTTTGAAGGGCAGTTGGAGAGGAGTGGCTATGCGGTAGGTACCTTTTTTGATATAGAAGTTGCGTTTAAAACCACCCGACATTAGGTGGTGTGTGAGAAAGCGTTACGCAGGAGGGTACAGGAAAAACTCGTTGAGTGGATCCGGGGTATACTTAGGCGACGGATCGCTGGGAACAACAAAGGTCAGCAGATGGATAGAGAAAGTTTGCCTTCATGAGGGGGGGAGGTGCTCTCTTCACTCTTATGGTGCCTAGTGGTAAATGGGCTGCTTGAGGCGTTGAGTAAGAGGGGTTTCGTCGGGCAGGATTATGCCGACGACTTGGCTCTGCTGGTACGGGAACCCTTTATTGAACCGCTTCTGGAGCTCATGCAGAGTGCACTGGGAACAGTAGAGCTATGGTGCAGGGGGACCGGTTTGTCAGTGAATCCGCTGAAAACGGGGCTCGTTGTCTTCACACGCAAATACAAGGTGGGCATTATAGTGGGGCCCATTTTTGAGGGGGCGAGATTCTCGGCCGAGTTGGTGAAATATCTAGGGGTGATCCTGAATAGGAAGCTGTCTTGGAGGGAACATCTCGAAAGTCGCTATAAGAGTCTATACTCTTACTTCTGGACGTGTAGAAGAACATTTGGCCAGACATGGAGATTAAAGCCCGGGATGGTCTATTGGATCTACACGGCGATACTGCGACCAAGGCTTACCTACGCGGCAATGGTAAGGTGGCCTAGGATGCGAATGAAAACGGCTGTGGTGGCACTGGAGCATATCAGGGCTCTAATTTTAAGAGGGGGCCTGGGGGCAATGCGAACTGTGCCGGTGGCTGCGATGGGCATTCTGCTCGGGATTGAACCTCTTCATCAGGTGGTGTTGGGAGCGGCGGCGGCCGCTGCACATCGACTGGCTTGCGAATTGAAATGGAAAGAGGGAGCTAGGCATACCAGGCTCCCTGGTGGCGTTCTGTCGGACTCTATCTTCAAGATGAGACAGGATAAGATGCCAGCAATTCGAGCTTTGGACAGGCGCTTCAAAGTGCATGTCGCGAGGCTTGACGATTGGGAGGATCCTAAAGCGCTGTATCGGGCTTGGGATGGGAACATCTGGCTTACGGATGGCTCCAAATCAGGCACGAGCTCCGGTGCTGGTATCGTCTATCGTCGGGGAGAAGTGGCCGAAAACCTGCCCCTTGACGGGTACACCACAGTATTTCAGAGATCGTGGCGATTTTAAAATGTGCCCAGCTGGCCCTATAGAGGAGGGGGACAGATAGGCGCATCAGGATATGTTCGGATAGTAAAGCTGCCATAAAAGCACTTGAGGCTCCGGTGTTTACCTCGCAGTTAGTCTGGGAGTGCAGGAATGCACTGGAGAGACTGGCGAGAGATAAGGAGGTCATCTTGACCTGTGTTCCCGGTCACTCGGGGATCAAGGGCAATGAGGATGCCAACCGGCTCGCTAGAGCTGCAGCGAAGATGGAGGTGTCTGGACCGGGACCGGCGCTGGGGGTCCCTTTCTGCTTTCTCCGGGCCTGGTTGCGGGATGGGCATCTCGAGTCCTGGAGGACTGAAATGAGGACCAAATGGACAGGCTGGGGCTTTGCTGGGGGAAACGCCCAGTGGGGACCTGGCCAGGGACATTAGGTCTTTGAACAGAAGGGATGCCAGACTGGCAGTGCAAATACTGACTGGTCATGGAGCCCTTAACTATCACATGCACAAGCTGGGTCGTTCAGATACGGCCGAATGCAGGGCATGTGAAGAAGAAGAGGAAACAAGTCTCCACATATTGTGCGACTGCCCGGCTTATGCTGGGCTGAGGCTGAGGCTGCTAGGCTCGGCTTTTCTCGAGCCAGAGCGGATAAACGGGCTGCTGGTGAGGGACCTGAGTCGCTTCTGGAGAGAATCGGGGCTCTCATAGGTGGCAGAGGCTACGGGGAGGCACAATGGACTGCAGTCTGCGTGCCACTGGTGGATCTTTAGCAATGAGGATCGCCCCCTTGAGTTATTATTATTATTATTATTATGGTGAAGATGAAGATAGTCACAACGATAATCATGAAACTGTCGAGGAGATCGAAACTCATATGTTGCTTCCAGGTAGCACCCAAACTATCGATGAATGTGTTTTATCTATTCTGGAATTATACATAAAACACAAGATGACTAAAAACAATTTAAAAGATACATTGAAGATTATGTGCAATATGCTTCCGCAGCTTAATGACTTGCCTATTTCTGTATTTAAATTATTTCAGTATTTACAATACTTGGTTCCTCTTTGCTCAGAGATCAAACATTATTACTGCAAAGCATGTCATTTTTATATTGGAAACGATGCCATTAATAATAACTGCCAAGTTTGTTTATCAAATGAAGGTAAATCTGTATTTTTAGAACTGGATATAATGGAACAAATTAAACATAATTTTGAATATAGAAACCTCGCAGATATTTTAGAACAATCTAATAATAAACAATCTGATCCAAATACCATAAGTGATATAACTGATGGATCAGAATACATAAGAGTCAATTCTTGTAATGATAGAGGCACATATGATTTAACTCTCATATTAAATATAGATGGCGTGTTTTTGACGAAAAGTTGTAAAGCTCACTTTTGGCCATTAATGTTTATTATAGCTGAAATACAAAAGCACCTTCAAGAATCTCTTATTATTGTCAATGGTTTGTGATGTGATGGCAGTAAACCACTAATGAACACTTTTCTTCAGCCTTTGTGTATTAAATTAAAAGAATGTTTTAATAATGGCATTAATGGATGCATCCGAAAACCAACTAAAGTGTACATCTAAAATTGTTGTTCTACTAATTGTTACTGATGCCCCTGTTAGAGCGGAAATCCAAAATATACATAATTTAATGGCGTTATGGCTGTAACATGTAACATATGGCTGTAAAATTAAAACTTAAAAGTGTAAGAAAGCCGAAGGCAAGAGAAGAATTCACATATACTCTTTTGACAATTTTGGAGCGGCTTTAAGAACAGGCGAAATAATGAATAAACAAGGCCAAAAAGCAATCAATAGAATCACTATAATTAAGGGCGTAAAAGGACGATTCATCATTTCTGTTCTATCTAATATTGATATAGGTACTTGCTTTGTACCTGAATATATGCATTCAGTTTTGCTAGTAAAGCAGTTTATAGATTCTTGGTTTGAAAAAAGTGGACCTTGGAAAGTGGACATAAAAAAATACTTTAGCAGAAATTGACATTCAGTTACTAAATATCAGGAACTGCAACCGAATTGAAATTTCGGTCTGGTTACGGTTATGGTCAGAGATTATATCCAATTTTCGGCTTCGGTTTCGGTTCCGGTCTTGTCACTGATCAGGGACTGCAACTGGACCGAAATCGAGACCGATAACCGATTTATAACCGTTATTTTATTCATACCAAAACCGAAACCGAAACCGAAATATTGTGCAGGCTAATGAACCGGAACCGTAAACGGACTGAAAATATTTTTCCGGGTTTTTCAGTCCAATTTTTTAAAATGCTGTTAAAGATTATACTGAAGATCAGGTAAAAAAAGGAGAAAAAGCGCGTGGTAGATTTCTCTCTCTACGAGATAAGAATAAGAGAAAGAGATACACCGCATCTATATTCTATCTTTTTTTCTGATCGTCAGATTTCGCGCTTCAGGCTTAGTCTATGTTTATGCAGTATTCTTATGCCATGGTCCCGCACCATAGACACAGAGTACTCTGTAAATATAGATTGCGCGATTATGTCGTAAAATTAAATTTTTAAAGTTAATGTTTTAAAGTTAATTATGTTTCATTTTTTCCGGCTCTTTTAGAGCACCGAAAAAGTTTGAAAATCTTAATTAAACTTTTAAGACCGTAGATATTTAATTCTAGGTTCTAGATGAATAGCGATATAACAGGATGTCTACAGAGGGTTACTTTTTTATTTCTTTGCTTTAATTATGATAATTTGTATAAGATTAATGTTATTTGCAGGGACTGAAAATTTCGGTTTCGGTTTCGGTTTCGGTTACGGTTACGGTTACGGTTAAAGTCAGAGATTATATCCAATTTTCGGTTAATGTTTCGGTTCCGGTCTGTTGTTTTTATGTATATGTTAATAAATAGGAATTTTTTAATAAAATATTTATACTCGTATCAATTTTATTAAATTTTACAACAGACCGGAACCGAAACCTTAACCGTAACCATAACCGAAAAAGACCGAAATCCAAACGGTTACGGTCACCGTTATCAGTAACAAGACAGGAACCAAAATTAAAACCGAAAATTGAATATAATTTCTGACCGTAACCGTAACCGAAACCGAAAATAACCGATTTCATTTCGCGGGCAGTCCCTGGTTATTTTATATAGTAAAAAAACGAACATTAACGCTGCAAGTAGCTGAGAATGCTGAAATAGGAAACAAAAGAAAAAAAGACTTTGAAAGACCCGGAACATCCAATGATTCTAAACATTTTCAAAAATAAACAAGTGTTGTTTGAAATAAACAGGAATTTTTAATAATACATTTTGTTAAGGAACGTACAACTTTCATAGATATTCGAGTCACGCGCTTCACGCGTGCAATTTATGTATTTCGTTCCGTTATAAATCGCGTTATTATCCTCCGTTTACTTCATGAATATTGACGCGTTATTCTTATTATTCGCATATTTTCGCTCGCATGATGCACTCTCGACGACGTTATATTTAGCGCTCTCAAGGCGTTCCATACATCTCATATTTACAATTTTCGCAGTAAATGTGGCTTTCGCAGACAAATATCGTGGAAGCGGTTCCCGACAGGACATTCCAAGCCTGACGTTGCCCCCTCTGTAATAGGCAAATTCGGGAGCGAGCAGGCTTGCCTGTCGCGCGTGGATATCCGAACCGAGCTGCAATTATGCTTGAGAAGCTGCATTCGAAATATTGCTCCGATTCACCATGGAGAAGTTCACGATCTGCCGGGCTGTGCTAAACGCCTGTACGCATGCATCGATAGCGTGGCGTTCGCGAGTGCGTGCGGAGCTTACGTTCATCGCTCACTTTAGACTTTTGAACATTCGAGTTGTGTGGACAAAACGGTGTTTTGTTTTTTTTCTTTTTTTTAATATTTAATAAAAGCCGCTAATCAAGACTTTGAAAAAAGAACATTTGTGAAATTTCTGAACAACTCATTCGCTCACTCTCCTGTCTCACCGTCTCGCTCTTTCATTCTATCACTCTCTCGCTATCTCTTTCTGCCGTCCCCGCTTCGCTCTTCTGATTTCATTCTCGCTCACTCCCGTATTCACTTACATCCCTCAACTCACTCGATCATTACATTCACGCTCTCTTCGCGTGTGTTCTTTTTTTTTAACGATGGGAAATGCTCATGCTCGCCAGGCTGGCCAGACCTGGGAGTGTGGGACTTGGGAGAGGAGCCCTGACCATTGTCAGGGTTGTCACCGACCCTATTTTTTTTTACATGAGGAAATCCATTATCGATACCCTCCCCTCTCGGGGAAGAGGAGAAGGTTATGTCGGACTTCCGATTGAAACCTCATGGTGGTCCTCTTGTCCGGACGAGAGGGGCGCCCCGGGATCGCAAACATTTCAACCAACGGGCGCCCCTCGAGCCCTCGTGGTCTCCCCCGCTCCCCCGAGGGGGAACAGTAGAGACTCCGTCATACTTTGGAGGCCGTTGCGGGACCACCACGCAACGGTCTCCCCCTCTCATGACCCGCGTGAAATGAGGATGAATGTCTCCCGCATCCACCCTCTGCGGCCCACCTGCCCGGCAGGAAGTGCACTCATGGCTATTCCCCGCCAAGGCCGGAGGGTTACGGAGCCCGGACGTACGTCCGAGCTCGTCTCCCCCCTCTTCTTCCTCATGGGAGGGGCATCCGGGGCCCGTTCCCTCTCGCTCTCGGCATCCTCCTTCCGCGAGATCACATCCTCACAGAAGGAGGTCGCCGCTTCCCATTTTTCTGCCCCCGGAGAGCATGACCCGGACCATGCTCTCCAGGGACAACTCGTCCTCTAAGCCTAAGGCGTTCTTCAAGATCCGACGGGCACCCTCCCAAGCCGGACACTCCAAGAGGGTGTGCTCCGCCGAGTCCATCGGGGCGCCACAGTGGTGACACACCGTAGTGGGCTTCCTCCCTATTCGGTGCAGGTACTCACCGAAGCACCCGTGCCTGGTGAGCACCTGCACCAGTCTGAATGTGAGTGGGCCGAATCGCCGCCTCTCCATCCACTCCCGTAGGACCGGATAAATGGCCCCGGCGACACGCGCGCCTGACCTCGGACTCATCGAGGCCAGGCTCTCCCTCCACTCATCAATTTTGCGTCGCCGGGCGTGGAGCTGCCGCTCCTCCTCGTCCTTACGCGTCCAGGCCAACGNNGGATCCCTACGGCGGGCGATTCGGCCCTCTTGGTACGCTTCAGCGTACATAGCCGCCGCGAGATCCCACGGCAATGACCCGGCCACGATGGTAGCCGCCTCCCAGGAGATGGTCCTATATCCCCGCGCGGCCCGGATGGCCAGACTTCGCTGCACTCCCTTCAGGAGTGTCTGAATGCGACGCCTGGCCACAAGCTCCGGGTACCACACGGGGGCTCCATACATCGCTATGGACTGGACCACCCTCAGGTAGAGGCGGCGAGTCCCTCCCCCCGGTCCCCCGAGATTGGGCATCAGCCTCCCCAAACTGGAGGCAACCGCCCGCAAACGGAGAACCAGCTGCCGAAAGAGCGGCTCGAAGCTCCACTGGCTGTCGAGCACAAGACGCAGATACCTCATCTGGGTCCCGATCCCGACCCTGACCCCCTCAACGGCCAGCTGGGCCCCAGAAGGCGGCCCCATCACCATAGGCCCGGCGAACCAGACGGCTTCGATCTTCTGGAGGGCCACCTCCAGGCCCAGCGCCCTGATTCGGCCCACAAAGTGTGCCACATCCGCGAGGCGGATGGTGTTCCCCCACATCATTTCCCAGGCCAGGAGCAGCGTGTCATCTGCGTAACACACCACTCCCAGCCCGCGGAGGAGGGCACCTAGGAGGATCCAGTCGTAGCCGAGGTCCCACAGGAGCGGTCCCAGGACTGACCCCTGCGGAACGCTACGGTGGATCTCTCCTCTGTGAGTGTCCCCGTACCGCCCCAGGTACGTTATACCCCTGCCCCGGAGATAGTCCCCGATGACCGCCTTTTTTTTTATAGTTGGGAAACCCTTTATGGGTCCCCACGCCCCTGGGGAGGGATCGCGGTGCCTACCGGGCGGGTGTACCCACTAAAACCCAACTTTTTCCGGCGTCTGGGCTAAGGACTGATCACGGGATCGAGCTAGGCATGCACCGCGATCAGTCCCGACCCAAACGAGTCTCCGCCTTAATGGGCAGAGANCCCCGGCCGCCCGAACCGGGATACATTGGAGCCCGTCGGACTCCCCAACCCTTCGCACCCCACATCCCAAGCCTCAGGCGGGTCGACCGGGCAAATACCCAGCCGCCGAGACCGCCTGAGGCGTACCTTCCCTTTGCTGGCGAGTCGACCGGGCAGATACCCCGCCGTCGACACCGCCCAGGGAACCTCCTCGGTCATCACCCACCCCCAACATGGGACAAGGGGGGAGCGAGT
>QKQZ01001711.1:0-21187 GCA_003595255.1 Solenopsis fugax | reverse complement strand
GTGCTGACTCCTATTGGTCAATCTGTCTTCCAATTTATTATTAATTATTTTTATAAGGAGTCCTTTATATATTTATAACTTTATTATAATTCTATTAACAAAATTTATATGGTTGTCCCTTTATAATTGCTACAACTACAATTTTTTTCCACTATGTACCATAAGTTCATCATAGACATCAAATTTATTCAAAATATATGATACAAAAATTCGATTTGTTTATTATTCTGACTTTTCTTTGATAAAATTTTATAATCGAAAGAATATTTGATAATTTTATTTATCGAAAGAATATTTTTAGTACATGATAATGAGTTTTTTGCGTATATTATAAGATAACTATTTATAAAAATGTTCTTTGATAACCATTACTTGCTGAAAGAAAAAAAAAGTGAATGAAGTAATCGTTTTTCTTAGGAATTATATTCCTAATTAATATTTAGTAGAATTAATATTTTACTGTGATTATTGAAAATAAAATGTCATAAAAAATTAATTGAATTTTATATTCGCACCTTCACAGTTACAATCGAAAAGGAAATTAAACCGCAAGTTGACCGAAAGCGAGAGTGCTGATTAAAGCAAAGCGAAGTTTAGTGAAGCAAATCTTTGTTCCCCGAGGCCTAAATATTTCGGTGGAGCAGTTTCGTCAACAACCATGGCAAACGAACCTGAACAGATTACTAAACACGAAAGAGAAATAGCTGATGTTACAGTAGGCGTGCTTTGCGTGTTTATATGCTATTTATGTGCTTAAGGGGAGATACGAAATTATTATATCACCGATGATATACTTTCTCCCGACGTCATTGAGCATTGATATTGATATTGAACCGACCTCTGTATGTTATTCTTTATTACTTCAATTTAAATAGCTTTGTACAACAATAGCAATCAATCTTAATATTTAAAAACGATTCCAATTATCAACTCCAGCTTATCCAATTGAATATATAACTAAGCATGCCATTAACATGACAAAATATGAAATGAAATTATTTGACAAGAATATATGATTTACTTTCATGACGTAAGGAAGTCGGTGAATATCTATATTAGTAAATGCACGCAGTCAAAACTTATTATTGTTGAGATAGCGGGTAAAAAAACTGAAAATTCCTGGTGATTTTTGTTCGATAATCGAACATTGTTACAAATCCACGCGATAAATATTGTATTTGATAGCAGGATTTAATAAGTGACGAAAAACAGAAGGAAGAAAACATCGGGATCGAGACGACGACGATGTCAGTGAATCCGAAGCAGCAGGACAGAAAATCGACTTCAAAACAGGACGATAAAAAGCGACTAAAGGCCTGCGAGGAGGATCCTTATATCGTGAAGCTATTTAAAAGTCTAATGAAGCCCCAAGAGAGTCAGACAAGCCCGGAGGAAAAAAAGAAATAACGTCCGAAGAATGTTAAAACTTTTATAAAATTTTCAATAAAAATTACACAATCAAAAAACCAGGGGAAGATTATTATAATTAAAACACTTATACATTTTAAATGATAACATAAATTATAATTTTATATATCCGTGCGAAATCTTACATTTCACCAAAGCCGTTTCGATGATTGAAAAATTGATATCTTCATGCGATAATTATTTTCATTGATTGCACAAGTCATATCTATATCAATAGGATTATATATTTGTCACTCTACGTAGACAATACTTTCGTGTGTCAGTGATTTAATTTTAAAGCGGTCCTCCTAGACGCTCAATATTACTAATCGTCTGTAGACTATATTAAGAGTTTGTGCAATATATTGTGTGAATAAAAAGTCCATTGAAATATATTCTTCTAAAATATTGAGGTGTCTAAGAAAACATTTTTTTCCGTCTACGTAATCAAAAGTGACCATTAAAGTTCCATGAATCAGCATTAATTTTGATAAAGCATCTGTTAACGTCAAAACAGTTTACAATTGCATAAAATGCTAAAATTTATGAAACTGATTTGAACTTGTTTTTTAACGTTAATAGATACAGATAATCAAAATTAATGCTAGTTTATAGAATTTAAATAGTCTCACTTTTGATCACGTGCACCGAGAAAAAAAGTTATCTTGATAAAAATTTTCAGCTTGATTAAATTTCTTCAATTTAAGTATTTATATCATAATAAGAAAAGATCAAATATATCGAGCAGACAAACGATGCTATTTGTGTATAATTAATAGTTTATTCAATTACAGGAACGTTTCTTGATAGACTTGACTAATGAAGTTTAAACATTTCTTAAATTTGCCTCTACAATATTTGAATTAACTTTTTAGTTTTGCAGAGGTATTAGTACCAAACGTGCGAAAAATAAAATGGAAATTAAATTGATGAAATTGAAATGGAACAATATTAGAACGCATTATTAGACTAGCGTATAATACAAATTAGAATTATTTCTAATTAAGTATTTATGTATTTAGAATAAATATACAAATGCTTAAATTAAAGAAATTTCAAGTATTTTATGTATTTGAGTTAAGTACATAAATACTTTTAAACCGAAGAAAAATGAAGTTGAAAAATTTAATCAATTTAACAACTTTTTTCTCAATGTCTATCTTGACGCTGATATGATGAGCATTGAGCATCAACATGAAAAAAAGCATTTATATTCGTTCCAGTTATTTAAGAATAATTATAACTTGCATTATTTGATATTTAATGACAATATGTAAAATTCAACACAAAAATTTTAACAAAGATGGTTTTAATATAAATGCAAAACATTTTCTGTATATTGTGAGTTTAATGTCTAACTTTGATCTTAATTAAGTCTAACTTAATCCTAATTATTAACGCTATTTATCTTATTGCCATTAGAAGCATGTAGCGATTGCGTTCGATAAAATATTTATGACAAGTGTTAATCAATCACCGAGCAAGTCAAGATTCAGTAGAAATAAATTGTACAATATATTATGTATAGTCTCCAGATGATTAATAATATCCTGCAATATGAAATATTATACAATAATCTATATTTAATTTCTTTGAATAATTCTGAGACTTATTTTATATAAAAGCAAACAAGAAAAGAGAGGTCAAATGACGAGCAAGATAATAAAAGGTTTTTAATAATAATAAATCGCAAGCTACACGATTTAAGAATGGAAAAATTAAAAAATTATATGTCAATAATTAAAAAAATTTTTTTGTTCCAAAAATTCTAGTTGAGTATTCCGCAATTATTCATGTGTGCAGATATAAAAAAAAATACATATTTTATATATGTAGAAAAAGTTTGCAATTCTGTAAAATCAATTCGGAGATTTTTTTCTAATGTCGATAATTCTGTCATTTTAAGATCCTCTTAAGATACGTCGACAAATGCAACACACAAGCCTAGTATAAAGATCCAAACACAATGAACGGAATAAGGAACATTTCAATATGTTGAATAAAAAAAAAACATAAAACGTTCTTTATTATTCAACATATCAAACCTGTTCCTTATTCCTTGTTTCTTTATTTTGTTCATTGTTTTTTGTTTAAGAATTTTTTGAAAATATATGAGGCGCGAGAAAAGGCCACGATCGATATGTGGTCTCACTTTTGCTTGCATGTTTGAGAATTTCGAACACGATTAAAGCGGACGATTGATCGGATGTAATCTAAGCTCTCCGCCGAGATACAATGTCGACATCGATGGCGCTTGTACCGAACCGGTGTTCTTGAATAATATTATCTTGATATATTCTGGATCAAAGATCAGACACGTGTTCTCATTTGACTTTTTGTCTTGCCACGGAAAGAATATCTAATAAAATAACAAATGATAAGATCCAGATCTTAGATCCTTAAATTTAAGATTATCTTGAGTATAACTTTAAGATGTCGTAAAGCAGTCACAGACAGGTATTCATAATCGAATCTTATTTCAAGATCATCTTATATTATGAATAATGTCTTAAGATGTTAATGTAACTGATCTGGTTATTGAAACACTAGTATTGTTCGTTTTGTCTCTCGAGAGCTGCTCGGAGTCGATCCGAACAAATCCATCGAATTTAATAGTGTTCTTTTAGACGGAAGTTATATAGAGGGCAATCGGAATCGTTTAGAGCAATATCAGTAGTTCACTTCCTGATCTACGATCTTTCTGGAATTCCTCTATCTTAACCCAAAGATATCCATGTCTGCTTAGGTCTGCTCCGAAATAGACCCAGGACAGACAAAACGAACAATACTACTATCAGTTCTTTTTTTTCAAGGGAAATATAAGAATCGATTATGAATACCGACTACAAAGCCATATTAGCATCTCAAGACGGTACCTAAGATGATCTTAAAAGACACCGGTCTTCAGAACGAAATATGAATATCGAACTTAGAAAAACGAGTCACAAAAACTTGTAAAAACTTTCGAGAGATCGTGCCCTCTCTCTCTCTCTCTCTCTCTCTCTCTCTCTCTCTCTCTCTCTCTCTCTCTCTCTCTCTCTCTCTCTCTCTCTCTCTCTCTCTCTCTCTCTCTCTCTCTCTCTCTCTCTCTCTCTCTCTCTCTCTCTCTCTCTCTCTCTCTCTCTCTCTCTCTCTCTCTCTCTCTCTCTCTCTCTCTCTCTCTCTCTCTCTCTCTCTCTCTCTCTCTCTCTCTCTCTCTCTCTCTCTCTCTCTCTCTCTCTCTCTCTCTCTCTCTCTCTCTCTCTCTCTCTCTCTCTCTCTCTCTCTCTCTCTCTCTCTCTCTCTCTCTCTCTCTCTCTCTCTCTCTCTCTCTCTCTCTCTCTCTCTCTCTCTCTCTCTCTCTCTCTCTCTCTCTCTCTCTCTCTTTTGTCTTGTTTTATCGCTTTACAGTTATTACGCCGGGAGAAAAAAAAATAAAAGAACGATTATAATTCAGAAGAGAGATAAATATATTCAGATAAATATAAATAACTGACCGAATTTTTCTATGAGAAAGATAAATTTCAAATTCCTAAAACACCGTTGTACACTCTTTTATTAAAACATCTAAAAATGTAAAATTACCGATTCAACATGATAATTACGGTAAAATTACGATGGTAATTTATTGGCAATTTTGATAAAATTCATTGTGTTTGATAATTTTGCGCAAATAGGCTATAATCATTTTCCGTACTAATCTATAAGATAAAACGTTTTTTTATGTTCTTATATATCAATTACACTGTACAATTGAACAATAAACTATTTCTAATGATAAAAATGCGCGACCATTTGTGTTATGAATGACAATTTTGTCTCTAACGATGAATCACATAGTGAATAAGAATTAGAGAGCAATATAAAAATTTTTTATTAATTTTTTTTAATATTTTAATATTTTAACATTTTATTAAATATTATTTTAATTATAATATTTTATTTATTTGGAGAATATGAGTTAAGCAAAATGCTTTATTGGTGTTAAAGACTAAATGCTCTTTTTAAGCTTCATATCAAAATTTTTTATTTCTGAAATTTCTAAATTGCCATTAGACCGACCTTTCCAAATTGCCGAGTAAGTTATCATCAGATTAGATCATTTTCTCTAAACATACCAGTGCTTAATAATTTCTATTTGATCCGGACATCCATTTCTGATCGAGATGAATGTTTTCTCTCCATTTTCTTTCTAATTTCTTTTCAGTCGTAACTTACGAACATCAGAACGAAACTCAAGATAACTGTACGTCATCCGATAAGTCCTAATGGAGGGTCTAAGATATTACACAGCTGCCAAAATATGTGTGTGTGTATGTGTATGTACACTGAGAGAAGAGAATGGTTGCAATTACCATAATTTAACTATAATTTATAGTGACTTTTGGCGCCAACTATAAATTTATAGTTATTGTAACCAACAAATTATAGCTGCCTGAACAATGAACATCGTCGGCAACTTATATATGGAATTTCCACACTCGAAATTTGACCAATTTGTTCTAAATTATTTATGAGTTGCGACAAGAGCTACCGATATATCACGTAAACATTATATGGTAGAGGTAGAGGACGTCAGATATGCGTGTAGCGAAACATCTCTATTCGACATCTCATCATGCCCGAATTGGTGCCTTCTCCTCTTACGTCCGTATAATTTGTGACCAAATTGTGACCAAACTTCTTACGTTGCTGTTATTGATCTTGCGATTCTTTTAAGCCCCCCCAGTATATTCTCTTTTTGTCAGTCATGGACAAGTTTGTAAGAAGGGGAAAGTAAGAGCCAACTGTTTCTATAGCAGCTTCGAAGCCTAGCTGTTCAAGCAGTGAAATAGTCGGTAGTTCGAAGTCGGGGTTACAAATCACAGAAGAAACAAGTTGTAGCAACACTCAAAAAAAATCAGACAAAGAAAATTTTGCATCTAAAAAAGCATTAAACAAAAGTATGTTTAGTTTGAGTAAAATGCAATGTTTTATATAAATATATTTAAATAATTAATAAGTTTGGTATTTTAAAATATTAAAAAAAATAAGTCTGAAGTCTTATTTAAATACATTCATAAAATTGTTTTAAAATTAAAATTTTAATATTATTTTAATATTTAATAAATATAATTGAATATTGGATAAAAATAAAATATATATCCAAAGTTTAATATGAATTTCATAAGTCTGTCAATAAGATTATTCTTCATAATAAAGTGTACAAAAGTATTCAGAAAAAACATAAACAGTATATTGTTTTTTTAGTTTTTGCATGAGAAATATGCTCAATAATAGACTTATCTCATAAGTTTTGTAATCCTAAGAATGACTTTCTGTGAAAATTACTTGTTTCATGTTTATTAAAGCGATCTACCGTATTCTTCCAACAATTTAAAAAAAAACCACTATCTTTTGCAAGATGGCAAGAGCTATACAAATGGCTAGAATTTAATTCAGCGGGTAAAGCAGTCTGTAAAATATGCTCAGAAGCAGTTGCAAAAAATATATCATCAAATTTAGATAGCCATGCTAGACGCTCAATTGAATCATTTGTTACGAATGGTTTTAATTGTTGGAAGAATGCGGTAGATCGCTTCATTATTCAAAATTTCATTACAGGTAAAATCAATGATCCGACTCCTATTGTAGAGTTTTATAAAAATGATTTTGAGAAAAACTGAGGCTTCATCGTGACATGTTTCTTGACATTGTCAAACAAAGAAAAATGACAATAACTACTCTGAAAGATGTCGTAAAATTTTTAAAAGAAAATTTGCCAGTAAATGAATTGATTAGTGAGTTTTCCAAATTAATTAGGATTTTGCTCACAATCCCGACAACGTCATGCACTGCTGAGCGATCATTTTCAACTTTGTGAAGATTAAAAACATATTTAAGATCAACGATGTGGCAAAGCCGCTTAAATAACATCGCAATCCTCCATGTTCATCGCGATATAACTGAAGGCTTAGATTTGAACGAACTTGCAAATAGATTTATATATGCGCAAATAAAATTCGACGATCAACGTTTGCAGTTGTAAACAGCAATAAATAAATTAAAGATCTCATTTTATAAAAATTTATTAGTTTTTCTAGCTCCCCACCCCCTCCAACAGATAGCAGAACTCCACACTTGAAATTCTGCTAAGTTGCCGGCTATGACAATGAATTATGATCATCGTAACTATACATGCGTTAATGCAACTATTGTGTATGGTTATACTGAAAGAAAAGAATGATTGCAATTATTATAATTTTATTATACTTTATGGTCATTTACAGTGCAAACTATAAAATTATAGTTATTTTAAATAATAGTTATAATAAAAATAAATTATAGTTATTTTAAATAATAGTTATAATAAAAATAAGTTATACTTATTTTATAGCCATGCAAATTATAGCTGCCTGAAAAATTGTCAAAACATATCTTCCACTTGATTTCATCTTCAAGGGAATTCATCTAAAAAATTATTTTACTAGAACATTGGTGAAAGAATTTTCATACATATCTTGATATTTTACTATATTTTACTATATTAGTAATTGTAATTATCATAATTTATAGTAAAATTTTTTCATAGCTGGCAGAACTATACATATAAGGTCATTAGTACTAGCAATATAGCAATAATAACTATAAAAATGGACCTCCTAACTATAATTTTTTAACTATGCAATTATAGTCACAAATATCATATACTTTTTTCTCTGTGTATGTGATACAACTAGAAAAAAAATTACAGAATAATTTTTTTTTTTCTAGTCGTCTCACATACACATACACACATATATACATATTTTGACAGCTGTGTAATGTCTTGGACCCTCCATTAGGAGCTATCGGATGACGTGAAGTCATCTTGAGTTTCGTTCCAATGTTCGTAAGTTGCGACTGAAAAGAAATTATACATTGAGAGAAAAAATTGTAGTGCTGGAAACTATAAGGGGACAACTATACAAATTTTGTTAATATAATAATAATATATAGTTAAGTGAACTATTGTAGTTATTGCAACCAAGTTAATGGTTGAGAGAACTAATAAAACATAGTTGTAGTATACTATATAATATTACAACTATTTTTTATTAGTTTTCTTAACCATAAACTTAGTTGCAATAACTATAATATAGTCCACTTAACTATATATTATAATTATATTAACAAAATTTGTATGGTTGTCCCCTTATGGTTGCTACTACAATTTTTTCTCTCAGTGTATAGAAAGAAAAACATGGAAAGAAAACATTCATCTCGATCAGAAATGGATGTCCGGACATCGAATCGACGTCGATTTCGTTATCATTATTTCTCACTGGGTGAAAGCGAGCTTGACTCCCAAGGAAAACTAATGCGCGGCTGCGGCTCGCATTGTCCATTTCTACGCGCTAATTGTCGCGTTTCACTCACGCATACACACACGTGCGCGCGTACACGGATGAAAGGATGNAAAAAAAAAAAAAAAAAAAGATACGCACGTGTACGCCGAAATCGTTCCCTTATCGCGAACCACTTCGCACTTGTCGAGCACCTTTCGAAAAATTTGCCTGTTATCTGACGACGGATAGGAGCGAGCTTGCGAGAAATCAAGATGCCGAGTCACTGCTTTTGCCACGCGCGCTTATATCATTCGCGGAAATAATCGAATCGGAGATCAAGCGCGACGACGCACGTAATTTTCCGCGTATTGTTCCCCGAGAATGATCGTTTCGATATTCATTTATCTTCGCGTGTTGCTCGACGCAGCACAGTCGAAGGAGTTAATAGCTCAGTCGTCAAATTGATATCCACCCCCCCTTTGGCTCCTTCGAGCACGTTCAAACCCCGCGATTAATTATTCAATTGGATATGCGCTGCTTACGCAGGAAGATCCGGTTGTCCGATGGCCGCGTCATGCGCAGTTAATACACCCGACTGATAACGTCATACTGATATCGGGTATCTATGTTACCTATATCAGCTGACGATTGGCATCCTTATCTATAGATCCATCAAGCCGACCGACTCCTGCGAAATGATATCGAAACTAGGACGCGATCGCGCCTTGGATTCAACTCGGTTTGACTCGGTTTAAATTGCGCGTCGAGATGCATGGAAGATCCGAGCGCGTACTGACGCGCATACTGACGCATACTCGATCATGTGCTATAGATCATCTTGTCTGTGTTTCCCGCGGAGAGCGCAATTAAAATTCGCGAGACTTCGTTCGCGCAACTTCGTGCTCCGATTCTAACGCGGTCACGTGAGCCCGTCGCCGACGGCCGCCGCCGCTCGTCACCCCCACCGAGATTTATTATTTTTCACTTGTCGGAATGCGGTTCAAAATTTACCTGCGAATGGCGGTTATTCAGGTAAACGTTCGATGAACAATCACCGGTCTCCAATAGCGACAGCCACGTGACGGCGAACGCTGCGCTATCCTCGCGTTGCAGACGCACTAGTTCGATGAGGATCGTATGTACGTATATGAGGGGTCTGAGGTCTGAGCGTAGTCGATGGGGCACGACGACGTCACGAGTCACGATCGGAACGCGTACGTGCACCGCGCGATCGGCCACGATCGGCGACGGTCGGCGACGATTGCATCGTGAAGCCTTTTTTCATGTCATTCCTCCGGAGCGGAAATTCGCAGGATGGTTGATAACAAAGTACGTGTGGCGACGGTGGCGCCGCGCGATCAGTGCGCGAAATTTAAAGGGGCGCGTTCGGATTCTCGCCCCCGACCAGGGTTGTACGTTTACGCGTAAAATATAAACCACATTACGCGTAAACAACGTAAATTATGTAGACTACGTAAACTATGTATAAAGTGTCATGCAAACTGTCCCTGGTGAAAATTTTCCTCAGAGTTTTTCATATATTGTAATTTTTCAGAATTTTTCAGAATATCTGTATAATTTTTTATGACTTTCTCAGATTTTGTGTACGAATTGGAACATTTATCAGAAACACGTAGAAAACTTAGAAAGTCTACATCTTTTTTCAGAATTTTTCATATATATTAATTATGGAATATCCTAAGATTTCTAAGATTTTTTGTTTTACAATTTCTAATGAAACGTTATAAAATCTAAAAAAGTTAAAAGTATTTTTTATAGAAATTATAAGAAAACTCAGAATATTTCAAAATTTACATGTATGAAAAATTCTCAGAAAAGATGTAGATTTTTTTCAGTATTTTTAAGTATTTCTGAAAAATGTGTGTTCCAATTTGTACAAAAATTATAAGAAAAATTTTCACCAGGGATCACCTATGAATCAATAGAAGATTGGAATTTGATATATAATATAATGAAATTTTAATATCATGTTCTTTAACTTTTTAATTTTTAATATTATATATTTAATATTCTATATATTTTTATTGTTAATACATTAAAATCAAATATATTAACAATTTTAAAACTTAATTACTTTTTACTGTATTGTGCTCTGCATGTATTATCAAATTTACATATTTTACACGTTTGTATTGTCTACATGAAAAAGATTCGTGTAAACACGTGTTGTTTACGTAAAAAACCCGTGTAGATATAATCTTGAAATATACGGCACAACTCTGCCCCGAGGAGTTATTTTTCAGCAAACGAAAAGAAATTCAAATGAATTGAAAATTACAATTTATTTTAGTTTATTTGTGTTCACGCTTTAGAATCCCGGATTCTATTTTTAGACTCAAATGGATTGAAATGCGCTATTCATTATTTAAAATTCGGATGGATTCATGTTCCCATTATACTATTTTTGGGTTCAAATGAATTGAAATACAAAATAAGTATTCATCATGTTGAATTTGATTGTTTTAAGAACCACGTTCTACAATATAACGAAATTTAAAAGTTGCAGGCTTTTTAGGATTATTCCTTTTTCTTCCTAATCAACGACAAAATTATTTGGTTGAGAATATTTTATATTTTATATTAAATTTTGTCCTAACATCTGTCGCAAAGAAGAAAACAACGAAAAATTTATAATGGCTTATACAGCGAAAGTAATATTTGCTGTGCAGTTTAAAATAAATAATTTTTAAACGAGTAAGGATCCAATAAACTTTTGCACAAATGTTTATTAGAGTATTTATTAGTATATGTAAAAAATTTGATTTAATTCATAATGCTGCTCTCTGAAATTTGAAAGCGAGTGCTACTCAATTTTACATAAGAATCAAGAGAAAATAAAAATTTTAATTAAAATGAAAAAATCAATGAGACTCCTTGTACAAAATTCAATAATAATTTAAGGATAGATTGACCGATAGGAGTCGACACAGGGTGTTAATGTGTATATAAAATTTATTAAAATCTAGAACGATGAATAAAGGCGTGCATATGACGCTATTTGATTAACATAAGTTCGCAAGTGCAGACGTTTCGACTCACAGTTCGAGTCCTCTTCAGTGCATTATAAAATTCTCCAATCCATTACAAAGTGTGTGCGGCGTATGTTCTCATTCTTGGTGGCTAGTATAATTACGCGACGTTCGTTGAAAGCTGTTAAACATTACGAAAAAATTAAATCTTTCAAACTCTCTCTCTCTCTAATAAGAGAATCAAATTATACACAGATACTCAAACATAGTAACAAAAGAATCTAAAATCATAGTAACAAAAGAATCTAATTTAAAATTTTTGCATTTAGGAAGAAAAATTGTTAAAAAACTAAAATATTTAGTCCGATACGTTCAACAATGGATTAATTCAGCAATTATTCAGTTGTACGAAAAAAGGTGTAGTTCATTCATGTAAAATTTTTAAATCAAGAATTAACTAAACCAATTCAATATTTAGTTGAATGTATTGGATTAAATATTTTAATTTTTCGACAATTTTTTTTCAATGTGGTAATCATTTTGTGATGTAACACATACATCCTTAAGCGGAGAAATCGCGTTCTCGAAATTGTGATTTGATTTTTGACTTAATATCTGGATCCTACGCGCGTGTCCTCTCCATTATTAGTAGTAAGCGTATGTCTTCTGTTTAATTGACCATTTTTACACATTTTCTGTAATTCTTATCTTGTCGTCCATTCTTTACATAGGGTAACTGCGGTATTTACGCCGCGGGTGTAAAAAAGAAATAGAAGAAGTGAAGGTTATTTATTCACAACAACTTTGTTACGTGCCTTTATGCTATATTAGTATTGTGTTGTGATTTCAGTTCTTTATTGTTAATATTAACGAAAATATCGTGAGTTGAATTGATTTTGTCATGTAGAGCGATCGTGTATTACGATCTACANTTACGATCTACGTAAAATGATTATTGCGGGAAATGTAAAAGGCATAATGATTATTTCATGATATGTAAATGTAGAGCGATAGTAAAGGATGGAATACAAGCAAGATACAAGTGCATAGCTCTTGTATTCTTTATTTAGTTTGATATCTTGTACATCCCACTTGTTTAGGATATACGGCATTTTCAATGAGCGGGATTTATGCCATAATACAGACGCTGCTTGATTGGAAAGTAGCACTTGCCCCTTTGTTGAGAACACAATATGCACATATCTGCACATTTGTTAATGTCTGTGCATATTAATTTCTTCAATATTGCTGTATTATTACTGTATATATGTATTTACTGTTCTTATTCCCTAATAAACTTTGTAAACACATTTTGTAAGTCATTATGTTATTTTATATCACATTTGTAATTGTTATTTGTAAATTATCGATGCGCCGTATATCTTACACATGAGTAGTCGTAAATCCCACCACTTTTTTTTACGACAAAAATGCAAGGGTTTTTTTAAGTTTCTTTTTCAAGTATAAAAAAAGAAATATTTCATATTTACAATTTTTTTAATAATAGTAAACAGTATGAAGTTTTCATTGGTATAATTTATTTTCCTTAAACATAGTAAATAATACTTGATAAATTAAGTTTTTGATAGCTACGGCGTATATATTGCAGTTACCCTATTTGCTAAATTACATTGTCATGTCGAGCATCTGGAGCACTTCGGCACTCTCTGCCGCTTCATCTCGACTTCCTTCGACTGCCTTTTTAACGCTGAAAAGAGAGTAATTTTTATTCTTGCGTTTACCGAGCTACAGCCGACTTCTTCTCCGCTGTGTTTATGTTTATACTGTTGACCTAAGTGAAAATATTTCTCTCAGAATTTTTCTTGCAATTTTTCAGAATTTTTATGTAAATTTCAGAATTTCTGTATATTTTTATGTATTTTTAGAAAATTGTAGATTTTTTATATGAATTAGAACGCTTTTCAGAAATATATGTTTGAGAAAGTTTATAACTAATAGCGTTAACTATTCATTGAATGCCCGATTTTTATTTCAAATGTTTCGTACATCATGGAATGGTAAAAGAATATTTATAGAAAGTTCAAATGTTAATAAGATGTTAAGAATATTACATAAACATTTCTTTTGCATATGTACAATATTCATAATATATATGTAAAATATTCATTATACATTCTAAACATTCTGATTGTTTATAATTATATACAATAATTGTATGTATTTTAATAAATAAAAGTGCCATCTAAAAAATTCATTAAATTATTATAATTTTTCAGAATATAATAAATATCCTAAAGAATATTTTAAATTAAATTAACAAATATTAATGCGCATCTGTATAGAAAGTAATATGTAGATTGCCCTTTAAATATTTACATGCTTAATCATTGAATATTCGTGAAAAATTAAAAAATGAATTAAATATTTTACAAACATTCAAATATTATGTTTGTGCTTCTACATTTAAAAAATATTCTGGAACATATTCGGAATATTTTTGAAATATTACTTTGGGAGCATTACAGAAATATTTAGTGTAAGCTGAGTATCTTTTCTATAACTCTTCATGTATATGAATTCTGAAATGTGAAATCTAAGATTTCTAAGGTTTCTCATTCTACACTGAGAAAAAAATGTTGTTAACTTTTTTATTTACGAGGAAATTATTTACGGCAAAATTTTTCAACTTAATTAAATTTCTTCAGTTCAAGTATTTTACATATATTTAAGTTTAAAAAAATATAAATGCTTAAACTGAAGTTCAAGTATTTTCTATATTTATGTTAAATGAAAAAATATAATAATTGAACTGAAGAAATTTAATCAAGTTGAAAAATTTAACAACTTTTTCTTTCAATGTATAATTTCTGATAAAATCTTCTAAAAAAAAGTTGAAAGTATTTTTTAAAAATTATAGAATAAGAAGTCTTAGAAATCGTAAAATATTTCAGAATACACATGTACAAAAAATTCTACGAAAAGCGTAGACTCTCTCAATATATTTTTAAGTGTTCTTCCAATTCCAACAAAAATTCTGAGAAAAATGTTCACCGGGAAGATAGTCGAAATTTCTACCTACTTATCGTGGCCGAGCCGATGTTGATTGGCTCCAGTTTCAGGCTCTGCATCTCTCGCAGGGCCATCGCGTGAAAGGAGAGCGCGGCGACTCGCGTGAACAGTTCGGACACCCCGTTACCTGTTCTCGACGAGACCGCCCAATATTCCGCCCGCATCCTCCTCGCCGCCTCGATTGCCCGTTTCTCGATTATCTCGTATACCGGATGAGACTAGGTATTTCCCCCCCAAAAAGACGATAAATTATAATAATTGCCAATTACTATAAATCTTTCTTAAAAAAATTTAAGTATCCTAAGAACTCTACACGAAAAGAACAATTTTACTAAAGTAAGATAAATGGTCCAAAATTACTGATGGTGTCCCAATTTTGAAAATCATACTTTTTTGAATATATAAATTATGTTATTACATAATTGTATTTAACTTGTACTCTTGAATTTTTAAGAGAGGAATCTATTATTATAACATTTTGTTAAAAGTAAAATTTCACTTTTTAAATTAAAGTATTTAAATGTCAGAAATATTCGACCGATGATGTATAAATACAAATTAAACAAGAGAAGCCTTTTTCGGTCGTAGCTAGGTCTCAGTGCTTTTATATTTATTTGTGTGAGTTTATATACCTATTACTTTTCCGGTCACACAGCTCTAAGTTGAACATGATCAGGTAATATCACATTTATTAAATTGAATCAATTTAATAATTTACGATGCTAACTTGCATCTTTAGTATTAAACCCCTTTCCTCCCTGAAAAAAACTGTAAAAAATTGAAATCGGCGCGCAGTCTCGTGAATTTGAATAGGTATATAAATTCACACAAATAAATATAAAAGCACTAAGGGCCACTTCAACCAACTCCGATTAATTTTAATTAGAATCAACAGTGTGACCAACAGCAAGACTTTAATGGCTTTTGGTAATATTACTGATCGTTCTTACTCTATAATTTCTTCATGTCTCTGTGTGAAATACATTGTAAATACGTACACACAGATGTATATCATATAAAGATACAAATATAATGAAGAAATCATGGGTTAAAAACGATCAGCAGTATTACCAAAAACCATTAAAATCTTGTTGTTGGTCACACTGTTGATTTCGATTAAAATTAATCGGAGTTGGTTGAAGTGACCCTAAGACCTAGCTACAATCGAAAAAGGCTTCTCTTGTTTAATTAAGTATTTAAGATTGAACATTCAGTATTTGGGCTACTTATCCTATCTAAAAATTTAGCTAGATACAGATGTGAAAATAATTTTGTTAAATCATCAATAATAATTACGTAGCTCAAGCTGATTGCTAGAATGTCAAAACTTTTTGCATCATTGCTCCTCATGCTTGTTCTTCTTCATAATTATTTTAATAATCCAACGAAATTATTTTGAAATCTGAATCCAGCTGAATTTTTAGATACATCAGCAAAAAATCGTTCTTTCCATGCATGTATTATTAATAGAACTTACTAAAAGATCCTTCTTAGCGCCGACCAGAAAGATATGATAAGGACCGACGTTGCTGCGGCTCGCCTCGTTCAACCATTGCTGGCAGTGCATCAGCGACATCAGATTCCCCAGGTCGAAAACGACCATGATTACTAAAACGAAATACGCGTGAGAGATGTGGGATAAATAAATAAAGTTTGCTTAAAGAAAAGAAGGGATTTTTTACCATTCGCCCCGCGATAATAGGATGCCGCGATGCACTTGAACCTTTCCTGTCCCGCGGTATCCCATCTGCAAGTGTGTCACGTCTCAAATTATTATAATACATTACGTTCAATTCAAGCTCGTAAACGTCTCTGGACGCCCATCAACTTTGATTACATTTGCAAGTGAAAGGGCACGCCGAGGATGTCGAATCTCTCCACCTCGAAGTCCACGCCGATGGTGGCCTTGTAGTTGTTGTCGAAAAGCTTGTGGCAGAAGCTATGACAGAAACGACGAGAGCTCGTCTTATCATCTACGGTCTTTAGATCACAAAAGAAAACTAATTTGGCCTCGCGAGCTAAATCGATTGTTCGCCGAGACATTACCGGTTCACCAACGATGTCTTGCCGACGGCGACGTCGCCGATGACGATCACCTTGGAGATTCGAAGGGTCAAGCTCTTGCTCTCGCAGGTCCGCCTGATCAAGCTGCCAAAATCGTTCTCGTTGTACGGTGTGGTCTCGGACGAGAACGGTGGCGGCCAATCGGTTACCTGCACAGAAAATAAAATTTTGTTAAAAGTAAAATTTCAATCTTTAAATTAAAAAAAAAGCATTTAAGGTCGAATATTCGGTATTTGAACCATGTACCCTATTTAAAAATTTAGTTAGATACAAACATGAAAATAACTTTGTAAGACCATGCAACAAAATAATTATGTAGCTCAAGCTGGTTGCTAGAATGTCAACCTTTTGCGGCATTTTTGTTTTGAAAACATCTTTATTTTCAAAATGTTAAATATAATGAAATGAGATTATATAGCGTTAACAGACACATTTTGCTTACATAAAAGACTTTTGTATAATTGCATGAAGAGAAATATATTTTCATTATTCAATAATAATTTTTATGAGTGGAAAGTATCATAGAAAAAACAACAATATTATATATATCTTCAAACTATTATTAAAATAATTATATTGTACTCTTTAGATGACTATTATAATATTGAAATAAAAATATATAACATTTTACTAAAATTTAAAATTATCAAAATTTTTTAAAGAAGAGATTAATTGTGTATACCAAAATTATCATTGACTTGATTGAATTTCTGCAGTTCAAACATTTACGTATTTAAATTAAATATATATTACAATTAAATATATGTAGTTAAGTTAAATATATAAATATTTAAATTAAAGTTCAAGTATTTTATGTATTTAAGTAAAATGCATAAATAGTTGAACTGATAAAATTTGAGTTGAAAAATTTAGTGAAGCTAATAACTTTTTTTCTCTGTGTGTGTGTGTGTGTGATGAAAAGAGAGAGAGAAACGTGGCACGTTCGTGCATTAATTTATTAATTAATTCAAACGGATGCCTTTACCTGTCTCTCATCGTGGGCCTCTTCCTTCATCATCTTGTAAATTGCGGAGCGCGTTTCTAACATCTCTCTCTTCGAATTCAGGGAACAGAAAATAAAAACGCACTTCTTCTTTTCACACGCGCGTCGCACAACTGCGATTTTTGCGATTACATGTTGCTGACTGATTTTTTTATGCACTGTTATCCGACACCGTCCACGAAAGACCGGCGTACGCTGAATTGTACAAGCGGGATACGATTGATTCCGCATAAGTAAATGGGGAAACATTGGTTGCTGTGGCAGGTGTTCGGTTACGATGCGTGTGTAATTCTAAAAAACGACACGTGCCACTTCTGGAATAAGTTATTGTGTAATAGGAACCGTACACGATCAATAATGCTGTCAATACCGACAAATATTGACAGTACTATTGATCGTGTATGATTAAGATTGATGAATTAATGTAATATATTGACGTGATGATCCGAGTTTTTTGATTCTCGAGCGTCTCTGTATGATAGAAATATTGACAGTAATAATGATGAATGAATTATTTAGAGGAATCATATACAGTCAATAATATTGATCAGTAATATTAAATCAATAACACTTACATACAGTACACAATATTTGTAAAATATTAATAAAATATTAACATAATAATTATTTGGATATTTTACAAAATATTTCATAAATATTTTTGTGACTTTGAACAGATCATAAAAATTTATCATAAATCTTACAAATATTTATATTAAAAATGTATAAAATTTGTAATTTTGGGTTTATAATTATGATTCTATTTACTATGTGATTGTATTAACATGTGTGTTTATTTTATTTTTATATCTATATTTTGATATTTTATTATATTAATATTTGAAATTATTATAATTTATAGTAAAATTTTTTCATATGTGGTTGATAGAGCTATAAACACAAGGTTATTATTAATACTATAGTAGTATAATAACTATAAAAATAAAGTTCCTAATCATAATTCTTTTGATATGCAATTATAATCGAAAATATCAAACATTTTTCTCTCAGTGTATGATTAATATTTATGTATTTACTCATTAAAGAGCCCATGGCCAGACCAGCAAAGATAGCAAAGAAATAACAATTGGAAATAGGACTGCAGCATGAAAAAACATTATTGACGGAACAAGCACTTTTTAAAAATCAATTTTGCAACTAATTGTTATAAACAAATTATTAAAAATTGACTGTAGAGGAAAACTGATTATGCCAATTGATTCTACGGGAAAAATTACTACAGAAACATATATGACTCTTAATTGTTATAACTGTTATAATTGTTAAAAACGTATTAGTTGCAAAATTGATTTTTGCAACGTGCTTTTTATGTCAATAATGTTTTTTTACGTTCCCATCCTATTTCCAATTGTTATTTTCTGGCTATCTCTGCTGGTCTGGCCATGGACTTTAATGAGTTAATGTAATACATTGTATATATGTTTCCTATTTATTTCCTCGTATCTTCGTTCCGGCTTACATAACTTGATCGTTTCGAGGCAATCAACATTTTTAAAAAGCTAGCATATTTTCATTAACGTAGTAGTAATATAATTCATAAATTTAATGTGATCTTGGACAAGTTTTTTAAATCTTCGATTAATTAATCGCTTTATATGTAAATGCGCAAATACAACTTAATTTGTTCTATAAAAGCTACATTTGCATATAATGCGATTGATGAATCGATGAATTAAAAAAACTCGCTCCTTTTTTAAGGTTATCTTAAGAACATTTTATGGTTCTATAGTACTAATTAAAAGTTATCAAAATTTAAAGAATGTAGATTTTTTTAATTTATTTTTTTTAATAAACTTATGCACGAATATTTATTAGAGTATTCCTATTTGTATTTTTAAGAAAAATTATTTAATTTGTAATTTTAATTGATACTTTCACATCAAACGCATATGTATAAATGCAAATAGAATTACAAAATGTAATATATTAATTTTACATAATAATCAAGAGCAAAAAATTAAACACTTTTTAACCAATAAAAGAATTACCAATAAGAGAATGCGTAATTTTCACACATAATATCAAACATATTAATAGAACAATCTATGAAATTTTTAAATTTTTAGTGTAATATTTAAATATTATTATTTTAATAACATTGAGATGTGACATGTACATACATCCTTAAGATCAACATATCCTAGAGAGAAAAAATTATTTAAACTAAATTTTAATAGATATTAATACTATTCAAATAACTATTTTATATCAAACCAGTAATATTTACATAAGTAATATTACTGCATTACTATGTTAATGAAAATATGCCATTCCATTTCAAAAACGTTGATATCGAAATCTAATAAAATAATAAGCATGAACAAAATGCTGTCTGTCTTATAATATTTATATTTCTTCAAAACGAACAACTTTTTCCTTTAAAAATTTTTATAGTATCATTATAAACAACAGAGAAAACTTTACAAGAAACATATATCCTTATATATATAATTTTTCTTTAAGTGATTCTTCAGTTGAATTAATTCGCTAGCAAAAGTGATATTAAATGACATTTAATGATGTCTTACCTTACGTTAATTTTCTAATAATTTTCTACTTATTAAATTTCTAATCAAATTGCTTTTTGCTTCTAATTGCTAAGTTAATTTACTAATTTTTTGTTAATATATGAAAAGATAATTTAAATAAACTCTAATAAGATAAAATAATTAGAAAATATTTTAAAGTCAGTTAAATTAATCAATTAACTTAAATTAATTAGTAAACAACTTATCAAGTAATTTACTATTTTAAAATAAGGACAAATTTATTAATTTTTTATTAATTAACATATGAAAGAAACGATGAAATATGGTAATTGGAGAATCTAGAAAATTTATTTTAAACGGAATTTTTCCGCACCGCGGCAGCTCTATTAATCCAGAGGCTGATTTAAGTTAAAGCGAGTTTTTTGACTTATCGATTAATCAATTACATTATGTAATATGTAAATGCAACTTTGCTCTGTAAAAATTGCATTTGCGGATAATGCGATTGATCGATCGACTAATGCCTATTTCCATCAATGTAGATTAATTGTGATCTCAGTTTAACTTACTCTATCTTTTTCCAATTCTTAGAACTAAAGAAAGAGTAAGTTAAACTGAGACAGTGTTTGCCGTTATCTATATAAAATTATCTAGATAATCATCTAGATAAGGANTTATCTTTATCTAGATTATTATAATGTATATTATCTTCATCTTTATCTTAGATAAAAAAAATATTATCTTTTTCAAATTATCTAAGATGATGCGAATAAAAATCATATAAAATATTGTCTTTAGTCTCAGCCTCCAAGTTTTATCATTTATCGTAACAGATTTTTTTAGGAGTTGCTTTCTGAAATTCATTATCAGTAGGGAAAAAAGATACGTAATGTCAAC